>JAPYZO010003170.1:0-13199 GCA_030522905.1 Torymus flavipes
ATTCCAAAATCATTGAAAAATACACCAGAATATAACACGTCCTCGCTAACCTCCCATAATACTATACTCATCATGCTGCGCCTAGAGAATCCTCTACAAAAAGAACCGACTACCGCATCTCTCTCGCTGCGACAATCCTTTACGGCAGACATTATCCGGGCAAAAAGACCCATAAATCAGCTTCCCTGCGGAGTAAAGACGTATACAAACACGCCGACGCGGCCGCGCATTTATTTCGGCATCTCGCCTCAAAAGAACTCGTCGTCGTTGCTGCTGCTGGCGTGTGTGTGTATATATATATTTAAAGGGCCACCGCGCGTCGATGTCTCCCACGTCGGAGCGTGCTCTCTCCCACCCGCTGAGGGGAGGAGGCGATAGTATGGTGCCACTATTTTCGAGGTGCATGAGTTTTCCGGGAAAACGGGAGAGGAGAGAGAGAGTGAGTAAGCGGAAGCTAATAGCGGGTGTCGACACGCGTTTCGCACGTTACAGGGGGTTATCTTTGGTGCCAGGATCTTGGAAGTAGGTATATTATTGGCAGGGAGTTATTGGCGTGTATAGATGTGAGTATATGGGTATATGTTGTTGATGTGTATAAAGAGAAGAGCGACATATTTAAATGGTTGTAGAATAGGAAGGTATATGCTTTTAAATGTACGCTGTGATAGGTTTATTGACTGTTACGGTTCGAACGCTGTCACTTTAAAAAAAGGCGCGAGAACCTTGAGAACACAATAATTTACTCGTCTAGACTGGGCTACAGCCGTGAAATTTCCCAGTACACCCCGACGTGTCTCTATATTGTGCCATCTCCATTTCACTGTTTTCAGGTAGACATTACAATATTTTCCTCTTTCTCCTATGAACCTTCTGATACGAGAGCGCACACCTTCCGTGTTCCCAGTACGGACCTCCCGGGCTGCAGTCCGGCAACATCAACGGCGGCGGCACTTTTTCTTTTTTCTTCACTCTCTTATACCTGCCGGCCAACTTTCCTATACAAGCGGCGGCACTCAAAGCCGTTTTCCGGGCTCTCGCGTCTCAAGTCAGTTTATTATCGGCGATTATCGGCTGAAAAAAAAACTGTCACCGCGCGCCTCGCTCTCGTTTTCCCTCGAAGGACCATTGGAATAGTTTCTTCCTGCATCTCCTACCTACGAGAGATTTACGGCGTCGCTAGGGTAACGCAAATAGAGTCTTTGACGCTCTAGTCTCTATTCACACGCCACCGTCGATGGAGTTATATATTTTATTATCGGAGATATCGCAGGCGTCAAATTGCGTGTGTATTTATTTGTTCGGTAAATCAAGCGATGAATTACAAACGAGTATATAGGATATAGAGAAGAAATAAATATACGCGGTGGGTAAATATACTCCGCGCGATAGATCATCTGCAGTTTAGCGCTCGCCGCGGGACTATTTTCACACATGCGCCATGCATGCAGTATGGAACTCGCGACTAGAGGAGAGGGCGAGTTTATTACGGGGAAAGCTTCTTGAAAGCTCGCCAAGTACACTTGCTCGTCCATTTTCGCCTAAAAATATATCCTCGTGTATAGCACCAGGCAACCGCGCGTGTCTCTTTCCCTTATAATTAACGCGATTCGCGCGCGCTTCCCCGAATCCTATATAAAACTTATATATCTCGCGCGCTGCCAGAACACACATACACAAACGTCCATTTCCCTGGAAGAAAACAACATTACATACATAACAGACCGCTGCGCCGTGAAATTGGACTGCCCGCGCTCGTATATATATGTGTGTATATAGAAAAAACCTGTTCTATCCTCTCTCTCTCTCTCGCTTAGCACGAGAAATAGCGCCGGAGGCCCAATAATTAACCGCGCACGTTCCTGCCCAAATATGACTTGTGTGCTGCTGCTGCACGCGCGGGCGCACCAGTTTATCCCTTTCCTTTTCTTTTTTATCCGCGCGCGTCTCTCTTCGACCGTGCGAACGTCGCCGGCGAGGATGTCCCGGGGCGCCATTAGCATAGCGAAATAAGCGGCGCAATTAAGCGAGGCCCAGGCGACGCCCACGCGAGAGATCGTTTTTAGCTCGGGAATTGAGCGGAGAGGAGCCGAGTGTTTAAGGATTGAATTGATTATGCCCAAGCCTCTCGACTTTTTTATTACTATGCTCTCTTTCGCTGGCGTTTTGTATGTGTGTATGGTATACACAGTGGCGTGAGAGGTTTTGGCGAGAGATGCTGTATATGGATGATCGTATTCTTTTGATATACGCGAACGAGAGATGACACGATTTTTGTGCCACAGGAAGTATGTGTGTATGATACGATCGCGCGGGGGGATGGACAGTTAATCCAATAGCGGCGCTTGAGGCCTTAATTGCCCGCGTAAATGGATGCTTTACGAGTGTGCCATATGGGTCTTTTGAAAGTCGCCTCGCTTAGCAGATTAATCCGATATACGAATTTGTTTGTAGTCTTGGGTTTTTTCTGGATATTTGCAATTCAAGTTCTTTTTTTTATATATACATAGGCACGCGGTGATTTCGTCTCGAAGGCCTATAACGACTTTTAAATTTAGAAATTGTTTCCTCAGTGAAAGACCTGATGCTTATTTATAATGTATTATAGCAATAGATCTTAACGCCTATAAGGATAGCTCCCTAAAACGCGAGCTTTAAATAAATTTAAATTATAAACACACGCGTATATTTTACATATAACATCAAATGCAATGTGCTAAATTTTCGATTCTTCATTTGGATTGTTACAGACTTTCCAGGACCTGGAGGCTGAGAAGGCAATAATGGGCTCGATCGTCTACTGCATCCATCACAAGGACGGCTGCAAGTGGTCGGACGAGTTGCGCAAGCTCAAATCCCATCTGAACAGCTGCAAGCACGACGCCGTCCCCTGCATGAACAAATGCGGGGCGATGATACCGCGCGTGCTAATGGAGGATCATCTTAAGTACACTTGCGCCCAGAGGCGGGCGCGCTGTGAATTTTGCGCCAAAGAGTTCATCGGTTTAACTTACGAGGTAAGCGCACAAGATCAGCTTTATACTGTATTATTTTCCAAACTTAAATAAGTCGGTTATTTCATTTCTTTAACTTGATCAAAATTATAATATTCACATATAGTATAACGTAGTTATTTTCTATAATCGATTTAAAAAGAAAATAAATGTATGTATGAATGAAAAATTGATTTTCCTCGTGTGACATTCGCAGAAACACATCGGCACGTGTGACTACGAGCCACTCTACTGTGAGAACAAGTGTGGTATGAAGGTACAGCGCCGCCACCTAAGCCAGCACAAAGTTGGCGAGTGCGCTAAACGTCTGATGGCCTGCCGCTACTGCAACAAGGAGTTCGTCTTCGACACCCTCTCGGCGCATCACGCAAAGTGCGGCCGCTTCCCAGTCGCCTGTCCGCATCGCTGCGAGACTGCCGTGTTGCCGCGCGAGGACCTCGAAGTCCATCTCAAGGAACACTGCACCACACATCTGCTCTCGTGCTCGTTCAAAGACGCCGGCTGTAGATTCAAGGTGAGCTATCTCTTTTAACAAGTCTATTATTTTTACCTGGAATTTTATAAAAACGAGAATTTGTTTATTTATGAATATGGTGGTTTTATTTATAGGGTAACAGATTCTCGCTGGACAAACACATGGAAGAATCGACAAAGTCGCATCTGAATCTGATGTGCAGCGTCGTCACGAAACAGCAGCACCAGATCAGCAGTTTGAAGGCGGCGATCGGCAAAATGTCGCTCAACTACTCCGGCACTCTGATCTGGAAGATCAACGATTTCTCTGGAAAGATGGCCGAGGCCAAATCCAAGGATGGTTTCGAACTTATCAGTCCACCATTCTATACTAGTCAATACGGTTACAAGCTTCAGGTGAGAATCAATATAAAAAGAAATATAGTAAAAAGTTTTGTAAAGTGTCCAAATTGAGATTCAATAAATTTGTATTTATAGTAGTGAATCTAATCATAAATTATTATATTTCTCTAGGCCTCGCTGTTCCTGAACGGCAACGGCACCGGCGAGGGCACGCACATCTCGATCTACATAAAGATCCTGCCGGGCGAGTACGACGCGCTGCTGCGTTGGCCCTTCTCCCATAGCGTCTCGTTCACACTCCTCGACCAGGCGCTCCTCGCCGAGAAGGCCTGCAACATCGTCGAGAGCTTCATACCCGATCCGACCTGGAAGAACTTCCAGAGGCCGAGCCGCGAGCCAGACTCCCTTGGCTTTGGTTTCCCCCGCTTCGTCTCCCACGAAATGATCAAGAAGCGTCATTTCATCAAGGATGACGCCATGTTCATCAGGGTCAAGATCGATCCCAGCAAAATCGTCGCCGTTTAAAGAGAAGAATATTATTGAGAGAAGAGTTTTTTTAATCACGACAAAGATTAGGTTACTCGAGATTGCTCATTGCCAAACGATATACATTGCAATTGATTATTATTATCGTGTACAGCTTTTGACGGAATTAATATTCGATCGGCAAAATTACGCGGGCTATATTGGGTAAAAATAAAAAAAAACAGAAGAAAAAAGAATATATAACTGGATTTGATCTCATCCAATTGCAATATATATTGTTTTCATGATTTATGGATCGAGCATAAACGTACATGAAAGAATATTAATATATTGTAGGCCTGTTGTTGTTTTTTTTCTTCTTCATTTTACTTTATTGTTCTCGCAAGGGGAAAATGATATTCTCAGTGCTGAAAACACTGCCTTTGTCTTGCTGCGAAAAACGATTGTACGCGTTTAGTCATAGTCTTATATATAACGTATAAGCCAGTAAATTTTTTTTCTTTCTCTTTCTTCGTTTCACATCGAAAGAAATATGTTTCATATCAAAGATTTTAGATATTTCGCTGAACTGATTCAGCCGTACTTATTCTATCTCGGTAGTACTGAAAGTCTTTAAAATAATTATGTTCAACATTGATGTCCCATCAAAATAAGACTTTTCAGTATTGTATTTATGCATTTAAACAACATCCTTATTTAGTTGTAATACTCGATTTTGTCATTAGATTTTAAGTTATTTGTATACTATTGACAAATTGTGTATCATTACACAATTTTTCAAAATTTTATATCTTGTACGTATCAGGGCAAATTATCTTGCAAAGATATTAGAAAGGTGAAAAATCTCTTATTGTAATATAAATTGTAAATATTGTGAAAAGCGTTTAAATATGACAACGAGAAACTATTAGTTTAAGTAATTTTATTAATGTACATAAATTTGTATTATTTAGCATTAGGTGGAGAAAATGTGATTGAGATGCTAGTGAATGTATGTAGAATTAACACGACAAATCAAAGAAAAGTGTAATAAACTTAAAATGTTAAATTTTAATAAGTGGTTTTTCTTATATTGTCCTAAACCTTCCCACATTTCATTTTTTTGTTATAAAAACGAAACATGAAATTCGTCACATATGCTGTCAATAAAAATCCGAAAAATACGCCTAACCAAACTTCTTGCTTCGCTTCGGTTCTAACAAAATTCGTATCGATACTAACAAAATTCAAACTCGCTTTGCGCGTACTTTTTTGTTTTTATTTTGAAATTAGTTACATTTTTTAAGCAAAAAAAAAACAAATATTACAGACCAATCAAATCAATCTTTAAATGTTTCACAACATCCGGCCATCGCTTTTTAACGGGGTGTCAATTGTCATACCCATTTTTTATCGATACAAAAATACTTCAATCTAAAAAACTTCGAGTTTTTGATTCTTTAAATGAGCCATTACTTCCGGCAATTATTTTTTAAAGAGAGAAAATAGTAATGAAAACAGAAAAATGTTAATTTCTTATAAAACTTCAAAAAATATTTATTTACAAATTTTTATAAAATTCTTAGTCTAGTAACTAAATTTAACTTTCACTTATAAAAATAATCTCTATTTACATTACTCCAAGTCTGCTATATAGTTGTATCGTGACTCTGAGATGTTGATGGTTTACTAGCTTGTCCCATTTCTAACTTTATATCAAGTGCATCTGGTAGTAAAGAACGTATACTATTAATTTCCATTGCTGTAAGATGATCCAGTTTTGCATATGTTTCTTCAGATTTGAGAAAGCGAATAACGGAACTACGTAGTTTAGCCATCCTTAAGTCCCATATGTCCTATAAAAAATATATCCAGTGATATGTTATTTTGATTCTTGACAAAGAATACTCAATGTAGGAAGTTACAATGTAATCTTTTCTGGTTAAATAAATAAAAACATAAAATAAATATAAAAATTAAAAAGTTATTTTTGTCATTAATTTTATGTTGAAATATCAACAAAATTTTCTTTTAACCAGCTTTTAAAATTAAAATTTTTTAATCATATTCTATAAATTTATTTTAAACCTTTATAGCAGTTCTAATATTATCTACATCCGGTATGTCATCAGATGCTGCCATAAGTAACATTTGAGCCTCATCCATGAAATGATCACTCGGCATTCTTGTGAAAATTCTATAAGTATATAATAAAATATAGTACTACTTTGAAATAAAGTTATTTTAGCAGAATAATTTTTACAGTACTTTGCTTGTTTTTCAATATCAATGGCGTCATTCAATTTTTCAGAATCCATCCAGTCTTGAGGAATGATTCTACATTTTTGCTGCTGTTTGAGACTCAAAGCAAGCCATATAGGTATCCTTACTGGTAGACCAGCGCGAAATGGTCCTATTGGTCCAGAAATTAAATGGATTATTCCAAAGGTAAAATTTGGAACTATGCTAACAAATTGCTTCTCTCCTAAGAATTCAACTTCACTTGGATCCATTGTTTTCGTACCTATAATTCTGTAAATAATTTGAATAATTTATTTATATATATTTAAGCAGATATCATTCTAAATAAATTATTTTTCTTATAAAAAAAATTTAAAACTATTAAGTAAAACTTTTAAATTAAATTTAAAAGTCTGAATTGTAAAACCATATGGGTTTTAATTAAAAACATATTATATTCATATTGTTTATAATATATTATTATTATATATACGTAATAACAAAGTACCATACTTTTGAAGAAATTATTAATTAAAATAAGGTAATAATTATTAAATAATTTTGCAGTGTTACAATTACTAAAGTATATAACCAAACGTTACATACGTAAACATTACATACGTAACTGGCATTTACATGCAAGTATAAGTCAATTATGTAGTTAAAAATAAAAGTTCTGCATATAAGAACCAAATTTGCAGTTCCAAATTTATAAAAAATTAAAAAAAAAATTTAATTGTAAGTTTTAACCTCATTTAATCATGAATTTAAAAGCATTACCTTTTATAATATAACTGTTTACAACTGTAATTATTCTCTGGTATTCTAATTGTTATCTAGCCAAAATATTGCACCTGCTTTTTGCATACTATATTGTAATTTAATATTGCTGTATTACAATTTTATTTACAATTATTTTTCTTTCATTGTTGACAATATTTTGGCGGGTTTTACCTTCAATTTTGACTAAAGAGGACACCACAAGACTGAGACTGTTTAGTTATTTTCATGCTGAACCTCTTCTAAGATTGGCCTCATTTCTATAAAGTGCGACTGTGCGACCAATCAAGATTGAAGATTTTTGATCCAGTTGTGCAGTATTAATGGCAGTAAGGGAATGTTTGCAAATACGTACCGTGCTGCGACTTACTTCTTGTACACTTCGTCGCTGATTGGTCAATGTTTACAAACCAACCAACCAGCGATGAAGTCTACAAGAAGCAAGTCGCAGCGTAGCACAGCGCAATGCATTTGTGGACAATCCACAGAAAAACACAACGGTAAAATGTATTTGCATACATTTTTTTTTCATAAAATTGTGTTATAGTAAGTATTGAAGTTTCTTTTTCTACTTATTTTATCTTCAACTTATTTTTAATATTTTATTTTATTCTCGTTTTGGTACAACCTATATAATTTACAGTTGTTTTTGTGGCATCAAATTCAATTGTATTAACTTGTCCAATTTTGCAGGTTAGGATTGGTTAGTCGCAGAACAGTCTAACGTAAATGTCGTTTTACCATTTTGGAACGATAGAAAAACATCTTTTATAATCTCCTGCGAATCGTAACGAAAAGTATGATATAAAATGCATGGTGCGTCACACGGTAATGTTTTGCATTTGCTTGAAACTTTCTACTTATCTACACGTTCCTGAGAAGTGAGTGTTATTTTGACCTGTCGAAACTTGTTCGGAAACAACGAATGCAACGTATTGTATGTTTATATAAGGTAAATGAATTTAATAAGTTTATGTTTTAATGTTCCATTTTGAACTTATGTTGGATAATCTTTTGTAAGTGTGCATATTTTTATTTCAGCTTTTATTTAATTATTTTTTATTTGTAAAATTTATTTAATATTTAAGTTATTTAAAAAGTATTTCAATGAAAACTCGAAGAAGAAATATTAAAACTCCAGCAAAAGGGAGAAGATCATCTATCATATGTGTTCGTAAAAGTCCAATAGCACGAAGGAATCCTCGACGGAATGTTAGAAATACACGTAAAAGTGTTAAATTAACAATGTATGAGAGTCCACTGGTACATCTTTATCATAATGCGCCAGATGAACCACAAACTTCCACAGAAAGCAAACAAGTAAAACATGAAAATATTGATGAAGAAGAAAAACTCAATAAGGAAGAAACAAAATGCAATGTTATTAATTTGCCATCCAGTTCGAGAAATTCAACAACAATTAAAACAGAGATCCACGATGTGAAGAATGAAAAAGATAAATGTGAAATAGATGAAACAGAGAAAGTTGAAAAAAACGTAGATATGGAACACGCAGAAGTTCCTACTTTATCAAAAAGGTCAGCAATTCTTTAAGTAAATACAAACTTTTAATAAATTATTTTTAAAACAAATTTATTCTTCGTTTTTTTTTTTAGTAAAAAAAGAAGTTTAATTAGTAGAATTGGAGCAGGTGAAACAATTAAACCCAAAAAAAGAAAAGTTAAAAAAAGTCCATTATCAAAAGTTAATGAAATGAGTGACCCCAACAATCTTTCAGATAGTGTGATGATACTTATAGACGATACAGAATTTCATCCTACAACAGAAAGATCACTTAATAAACTTAACGAGCCAATAAGAAACATTTCACTCAACGATTCCACAAAGAGTTCACAAAGTACTTCACTTAACAAACCTTTGATAAATTCTATGAGAGGTGGAGATGTAAAAAATTCTGTTCTCACAGAGACGGTAGAAAATGCTGAAGATATTGTAATAATAGATTGTCACAATGAAGATTCATTTATGGAAATGGAAGCTTATCATGAGGCTTTCAAAAGTGGAAATTCATCTTCTGATTCAAAATTTATGGATTCTATAATTGTAATAGATCATGATGATGACCCACCACCTAGTAAGTAAACATTATACAATAATTTCTTTTTATTTGTGGAAATTAATAATGACTAAAATGTATTGACTAAGTTTTAATATTATATCATTCTAAATTTATACATATATATATATATATATTTTTAGTTTAATAAATTGATAATTAACTGTATAAATTATACATATTAATATAAATCTTAGTTCGAACAGCTGTTGCACCAAAATCAACTATTGCATCCAAGCCAATCATTACACCCAAGCCAACCATTGCACTCATGCCAACCATTGCATCAAATCCATCTGAAGACTGTTTTGTTGTGTGGTCTTCATTACCTAAACCGTGTACATCAAATAATGCATCTAATACTGAACCACATACATCGTATCAACAACCATGGATAAATACAGCCAAAACTGAGCCACAGACATTGTACCAACAACCATGGACAAATATTAATACAGGCAATTCGGAACCACATACATCATACAAACCACCATGGATAAATAATAATGCAGACCTACTTAAATGTGATAAAATTTTACTTGATACTACACCTGAAAAGATTAATCTTAAATATTTAAACAACGAAAATGATAGACCTAAAAAGAAAACTTTGAAATCTCCTAAAGTTAACCCAAAGAAAACTTTAACAAAAGTTGCAGCTAAACCAAGAGTTACAAAAACTACTGCAAAGTCTACAACAAAAGCTACCACAAAGGCTTCAGCTAAAGCCACAACAAAAACTACCACAAAAACTATAGCTACAACTACTCTTAGAAAAAGAGTTAAAAACAATGGTGAACTTATATTTACATCAGAAGCTAAAGAAGGTGATGAAAGTGAAGAAACTAAAAAGAAAAAACCAAAACATAAGAAAGGCACACTTCGTGAAATAGTTATTGATGGCAGTAATGTAGCCATGGCGTTAGTATTTTATTTATTCAACTCGATCTAAAATTAGATCTAATGTTAAAAACTATAACATATCACTTTTTCAGGTACACATATAATAAAATGTTTTCTGAAAAAGGCATCAAAATGCTAATAGATTACTTTACTAAGAAAGGACATACAGTTAAAGTTTTTATACCACAATATAGGCGATCACGAAACTTTCCTTTATTAGAAAAATGGCATAATGAAGGTATTGTAGTTTTCACACCCAGTCGAAAGCTTGGTACTAAAAATATTACATCATATGATGATCGGTAAATAATACATCTTTATTTTTTTATTTGTTGCAAGAAGATTGTCTTGAAATAAAAATTGTGTTAAAAAGCTTTCAATTTTTTTAGACACAGTACGAAATTACATCACCATACAAAAAATTATATATATTATATTATTATAATTATTCTACATTTTTATATCTTTTAACATTAAACAGTTTTTATTCAAGACAGTTATCAAGGCAGTAAATTATATCTAACATTTTTTATTTAAAATTGTTTTTTCATGAAATATAGGTATATTTTGGAGTATGCTACAACGTGTGATGGTATTGTAGTATCTCAAGATCAGTTCAGAGATTTATATGCAGAGAAACCCCAGTATCGTGATACGATTGAAAACAGATTACTCGTCCCTACATTTGTAGGTGATTATGTTATGTTTCCAGAGGATCCTTTGGGAAGGGATGGACCTACACTTAAAGATTTTCTAAAACATTAATTTAGTTTTATTGGTTACTAATTTGAAAATCGTGCATTTTTTGCACTAACAAAACAACAAAATATTCGAGCAAAATTTTGTTATTAGCACAACTTGAGAAAAATTGGATGACATTTTTTTTTTCAGAAAATGATGTCTTTAATTATTTTATAATGTGGAATCTATAAATTGGCACTGTTGTTGTCGATCATGTACATACTATTTTTGGTACCTTATTAAAAATATAAGTATTGTTATGAGATCCAATTTATCTAGATATAAAAATAGATGTAATACGTGTGATAAAATTAACAAAGCAAAAGAAAATATTAAAAAATTTAGTAGTAATAAATTTTTTAATACTTTTCTTGAAAAAAAAAAAAAAAATACATAAACATATTTAATTTTTGTTATAAATAATTTTATTTATACTAAATATTAAACACAATAGTTTTGTACAAAATAATGTAACATCTTTATATTATTTACATCTTCTGTTCATAATGAAAAATCCTGTATAAAAAGTATACATGATAAACAATTACTTTATAAATTAATTTTACAATTTACATTACAAACGAGATTTGTACATATATATACACACCCAAAGAAAAAATAAACATTTATTAATCTCAAACATTTTCATCCTCTTCACCATCATCATCGTCACTGTCAACATAATCTTCTTCAGGTGGCTTATCCCAAGATGGTTTCCAACACCACTTACGCGATTGTCTTACGTGATCCATCTTTTCTGATGCTGTTAACTTTGCCGCTCTTTGTAATGGAGTTTCTTCTTCTGGATTAAGAACCGCGTTGGATAATACTGATTCGTGTTGAAAAGCAGAACTAACAGCTGAAAAAAATTATTTTATGTAATCAAGACCAGATAATTGGATCAATTATTAATTTTTAAAAATATTTACCAGCTTTAGAGAACAATTTCGACAATACATATTGGTCATCTGCAGTTGCTACTGGATCGGGTTCTTTTGACTTGCCTAATCGTCTACCAATCAAACAAGAAACTCGCTCTCCTTCAAATATTGCTGAAACTGCATCATCTGATTTCTTTTTTTTGTGTTTTTTATGTTTTTTGCGAGACTTGTGGTTCATGTCATCCTGTGTATTTTTTTTTAAATCCTTTGACGAATTCGCAACATTTGATGTACACGATTCCGTTGACAAAAGTTGCAATGAGTTATCAGGAATCTCCATTTCTTCTATTTTATTTTGATTATTTTGCATAATTTCTTTTGTTTCACTATCGGGAATGTCATTTAATTCTGAATTATTAAGTTTGTCATTATGTTCATTTTGTTTATTTATTAAAGGTAGATCTGATAGATTATAGGTATTCTTAGTTTCTTGCTTATTTTTTTCAGTTTCTGATTTTTTATTTTTATCATCTGAATTGAGAGCGGTGTATGTAGCCATGGAGTCTTCTGATTTATTTGTATTGGAACAATCATTTAAAGAATTACCTAGATTCTTATTTTCGCCTTTATCCTCTACAGATTTTACATTTGATTTTACAGTATTAGATAGTTGATTGTTAGATTGAACTTTTGAGGGATCTTCATGAAGATCATCCGGTTTATTTGCATTAGAACGGTGTTTATTAGCTGATTGACTATTTGCTTTTTGGCCTATTTTCTTACTTAGAGCTGCAGCAAGCTTTTTCATGGCTTCAATCTTACTTGAAGTAAACCCGGATTGATTAGGTGATAATTTAGAATCACGGAATAATTGGTCAGATTCACTCTTTCCACTAACTGGTTCATTTAAATTGAAAAGTTCAGTTAAATCTGTCGTGCGAAATAGACGACGTTGACGAGGATCTTCAAGGACTTTGTTTGAGAGAAGTATTTTAAATACTTGTCGATGGTACATCTGGAATTACTCATAAATAAAGTTAATGAGCCGATTTATAATAACAAAATAACGTCTAAGTATTTTATAAAACGCTCTATTAAGCCTTAATAAACGAATTAATTTACTATTTATAATTAAGATTATTTTTTTAATTTTATTAAAAAATAGTATATTACGATACGTGTGAATTAAGTGGCCCATTATTGCACGGCATGAAGTTAGCGCCCGAGCGTAGCGAGGGCGATAATTCATGTCGTGCGATGGGACACTGAAGTGATAAGTATCGT
>JAPYZO010003171.1:0-13196 GCA_030522905.1 Torymus flavipes
AACAATTAAGGATTTAGTCTAAAACAAAATCATTAATTATTACTAATTATTATAAATCAGTAATTATTGAAAAAGTAGAAATAAGTAGAGTCGAATTAAAAGTTACTCATTATATTATTTGCTTGGATGAATGTTTAATTATAATCATGGTGATGAATAAAACAATGTAGTTTGCTTCAAATGCTAATGAAGTTTATTTGGCGTTAGCATATCAAAGTAGTAAGAATATCTAATAAAATTTTTGTAAAAGTTTTCCTATAACAACCATTTGTAACTTACTATCTGCAGAGATAATATTTATAAAAAAATTGTACCAACAAGCATTGTAATAATTGTTGGTATACATTTTCACTTATTATGGAATGCATGTATTTCTCTCTATTCATTATATCAGATGTAAAACTAATCTGCGCAACAAAACGTGCGCACAATAGTATATTATTATGCGTACTCGGTTCACTCGGGCGACAAACAACACTCATGCATGAATTATCAGTTTCACTTACATGTATATGGAACTTTAGTTTTTTTTTTTAACGGAGTGATCGAAGCTACTTTTTCGCGCTCGTGTGAATCGCGATGTGTAATCATAGCCTGACAGAAATGATTTGCGCATTCTCCGTTATTGACACCCGCTTTCAAATGAGTTCGAGCAACAAGAAATTGATGCACGAAAAATCAAATTGCACGCCCTCTGAAACGAAAAATAAGTGATACGCAACTGTCATGCTTGTCGACGAAGCGCAACGAGTGAATGCGCTATAGTTTGCGCATAGTCATTTAAAAATGTAATGCACACGACCGCTACTATATTCAGGAGAACTTTATATCTTCGACATTGCAAAAACTTTTAAATCTCGATAAAAATTATGGTATTTACACTTCATAAAATATGTATTTTAAGTAATAGTTTTAGATGAATTATATTATTTTTGCATTATGATTTTTTCTGAAATGCTTCCATTTAATTAACACGGTTACCTATAAAATATGGTTAATTTTCTACCAGGGATGTACTAGATTTAACACTGATATACATAAATCCCAGAAATCGCGTAAAACTCATTTTGGATAGAAAATTGTTTTTATATAGGATATTGAATTGTTAATTTTTAAAGTCGGCACAATTTTCGCTTGGTGAAATTTTACGGCTCTCTCGAGAAGAGGTCGTGACTAAAAAAGAATAACGGAGCATGCGCGAAACACTATATGTTTCTCACACTGAAATATTGTCAAACTCGTGTACCTATACCTATTTCGAGTATTACAGTTGCGTAAATAACGATTTTTTCACAAAATTTTATTATAGAAAGTTATTAAAAATCATTTTATCGGCAGTTGTCGAAGTATCGTCAGGAGAATATGGACACGAACTCGTTGATCGGATGGTCTCTAAAATTGATGTCAAATCACCTATTATACCCATTAGTCATCCCAATAGTCATGGAGAGAAGATTTCAAAGAATATTGTCAAAATCTCATGGTGGGAACAGTTTACAACGCTATTCAGGAGGAAAATGCTGCAATTTTATCGTGATAGGGTAATTGTTTTGTATAATTTTATTAATTTAACTAATTTTAATGATAAACTATATATGTCTCCTCTACTTTTTCAGAATTACATGTACCTAAAGATTTCGCTGCACATATTTCTGGGCTTCATAATTGGTGGTCTCTTTCTCGACATCGGCAACGACGGTTCCAAGACCCTCTTTAACTTTGGTTTCTGCTTCACTTGCCTCATTGTTTTCCTCTACATTCCGATGCTGCCCGTCCTCCTACACTGTAAGTCAGATCCGCATTACAGTTCGAATCAACCGCTGCGCAGTATTGTCTAATAATTTTCCTCCGTTTCGTAGTTCCCCAAGAGGTACAGCTGGTAAAGCGGGAACATTTCAACCGCTGGTACGATCTTGGCCCGTACTTTTGTGCCCTGACTATAGCAAACATTCCTGCACAGGTTGGTTAAACTTAAATCATCGCGATAATTTTCGTATGTCGCTTTATTTTTAAGAAACAAATGTTCTCGATTGCTACTAAATTACGATTACATTGTCCTTATATTTCTAGCTGATACTGTGCGTCCTTTATCTCTCTATGGTCTACCCGATCACTAGTCAACCGCTGGAATATTATAGAATAGCCATGTTTATCGGCACGTGTATACTCTGTTCACTCATAGCCGAGAGCATGGGGCTTGCAATTGCCAGTACATTAAGCATTGTGGTGAGTTATGAGGCTCGGCAAGAAATATTTTAATGTAATGGCTAATCAAAATACGACGCGATAGATTGAATAAGCGTCAAAGATTTTTTTTAGCATACTTTTCTATTTTAACTGCAGTAGCAGTGAATGAAGGTGCTTTATCGCTGGTCTTTATGTCACATACCTTTATTTATGAGCGGTAGAAATAGCGTCATAAAATGACTATAACGTCTTAACTCCTTTCAATGAATCTGTTTGCTTAAATATTTTTTGTAATTTTTATGATTGCTTTTATGTTCAGTTGAAAAAAAGGATAAATTTATTGTTGCAGAACGGAATGTTTGTGGGACCGGCGATGACGGTGCCGCTGATGTTATTCGCCGTACAGGGCATCGGCGACGAGACGCCCCTACCAATTTATCGTCAGATAATTATGTACGTGAGCTACATACGCTACGGGCTCGAGGGTCTCATCGTCGCGACCTACGGATATAACAGAGGCAAACTTCCCTGTCCGTCTGATGAGCACTACTGCCACTACGCTGTGCCTCGGCAGCTTCTGCGTGTCATGGGTAAGTAACAGTCTTCCCTTTTAATTTTAAACACAGCAATCTTTAATAATATTTCTAGCGTACATTCCCATTATCTCTATTATTATTTCTTAAATAACTGTTGGACCCGTTCAGAGAGACTCGATGATATACCGACCCCTAAAGTCGGTTTATAATATAAGCTTCTTTAACTTTTATTCGATTTCAATTCTGAAGGTCTCATTTCGTTCTTTCAATTATTTCAGGCGGAGGTACAAATATCAAAATTAAAAAATAATCCCTAAAACTATTGCTGATTGTTCATACATCAACAAATCTCCTTAATCTAATGTATAAAGTTTTTTTTCTCCGATGAGATGAAAAAATAGAACGAATATTTTCTACACAAAACGAATGACATAAGTTTTATAACGCAAAACATGCGACACTTTAAATTCGTACTGACTTTTTCTGCTTGTTTATTTGTTATTTCCGCCAGTCAAAAACAAATCTACAAATTATATCTAGTTACCGCGTCACACGATAAAGTTATGTAACCCACTCTTTTTATACTCTCTATTTCTGACATAATATATTTACAAACAAAATAGAATTCCAATCGTATTAAGATGACGTCATAGTTCTTCTAAAATGTCACCTTAATGATCTCCAATCAGTCGTATTTCAAGCTTCTCGAATATTCAAAATTTCTTTCGAAATGCAGATCCAACCCATACGTGTATAAATAATTTACAACTGATGATTTATATTATAAATTCATCACATTATTATATAAGTATATCAAAAATATAATAACATATATATAAGAAATAAATCATGATACTTAATGTGTTTCAATTTGTTCACAGGCATGACGGAGATTGTCTTCTGGGTCGACATAGTGGCGCTCGTAGTAATTCTCTTATTGTTCAGAGCGCTGACATATTATCTGTTGCGGCAACGCCTCAGGCCAAACAGGACGTTCCGGGCGATCCACCTTATCGGCCGGCTGGTCAAGAGCCATTTCAGCATGGACTAGAAGCAAATAAGTGTCGCGATTTGCGCACGCATATTAACGAAAAGTGCCTTGGGAACTTGTACATGTGTAATTTATAGATGGAAACGATTGTGATGTATTGTAAATACCGTGCCTTAAAAATTTCAGGATCGAATTTTTCATTCTTTTATTATAATTTTATTGCCTTGTGTTATTATATATATATATATATATTTTATTTTATACGGATCGATGTCTATGTGTAAGCCTTTATTATTGATAAGTTTTTCTTTTTCAATGTATATTACTTATATTATATATACGTTATAGAAAAAACACAACAATGGTTTGAATCGTAATTTAAACTCCTTTTCCTATTTGTAAAGAAGGCTCGAAATCGAGCAAAATCGAGAAGAAATCGGGCAGAATTGGGAGAGTTCTCGATTCGGGCTCAAAATCGTGCCCGATTTCGAACTCGCTGTTTTCTACAACTCGTCAAAATGCCCTTTATCCGTAAAAACCTAGGTCTCAAACTTAGTAGTCGTAACTTAGGATGTTAAAATACAATTTCTGTATAAGAGATGAAAAAAATTAGTTTCGATTTTTCCATATTTTTCTTTATTTCTTTTAACCGACTTAATATTATAATCCGATCCGGCCGACAAAAATATAAATTGATATGAAATTTAAAGACGTTTAAAAAAAATGGGCCAACTTCCAACTGTATCCAAACCCAGAGCGAAACAAAAGTACATTATGCACCTAGGGAGTAAAAGTGAAGAATGTCCCAGATCGCATATAATTGTGACAAATATGCGATCTGAGGGATTCTTTACTTACTCCCGTGGTGCATATACTACTTTTCTTCAAGAGGAGCATAAATGCGTAGGCTGTCTTTCGCCCGCAGGTCGTACAGTACAGAGAAAAATTATTTTCGATTTTTCCATATTTTTATTTATCTTTTTTTACCCGACTTAATATTATCCGATCAGGGCGAAAAAAATATGGATTGATAGGTAATTTCAAGACCTTTAAGAAAATGGGCCCACTTGCAATCGATATCCAAACCCCGAGCAAAAAAAAAAAAAATTATTTTCGATTTTTCCAGATTTTTCTTTTTTTTTTAACCGACTTAATATTATCCGATTGGACCAACAAAAATATGAATTAAACAAAATAATATCATAAAATCAACATTTGATACACTACGACTGATTAGAAAGTATTCAATTTTGTAATCCACCGAAATCGGCTTTAAATTTTTGAATTGGCTTTAATTCGGTAATATCCGATTAAAAAATACGATTCAGATCGATAATTTAAATCGGTTTTAATCGAATATTTTTAGCAGGGTGTGTACTGCGTAAGTGTGTGCATGCACGATTTTCTTGAAATATAATATATATAATTCTGTTTGAAATTTGGAGCCGTTTGATGTTCGTCACATTTTATTCGCAGTAATTTAGAGAACAGTAGATGATAAAGCTAACTGTAAAAATTTGAAAAGATGTACCTAAGAAAAACCGTAAAATATCAGTAAGTAAATAGTAGCTTCGATACTTTAATTTTATATTACCCAGATTCTAATCAGCGTATTTCGCGATGATTACAAAATTTAATAAAAACGACTCAATTAAAATAAAAAATTACATTTAATGCTTATTTAACAATATTTACAATGTTGTTATTTTCAATAGAATAACAAAAATTATAGAATTATCCATTTCTCTATTCGTTGTGAAATTTTGCTTAATATTTGTTTATTTACACTGCAAGTATTGTTTTTAGTTAATTTAATTGCTAGTTTTTTTATGCGTTTTCGTAATATATTCCATTGCAACTTATCCATTCCAGGAATTGACTCTGCTGTTAATAATTGAACTAAATCTTTTTCGGATTTTATATCAAGCAATTTAGACTGTTTATCTATTTGCTCATTTTCATGTTTTTGCTTTCTTTCTACTTTCTTTCTTGTTTCTTTATCCAACTTTTGACAAGTTTTTTCGTAACCCAATCGAGATATTGGTTCTAAAACATGTAATATAATAAGTAACTGCTAATTCTGAACAATTTAAATACATGGATATCTTATAAGTCATTATGAATAAATTACTTACGTCCTAAATCATTATTTTTTTCTGTAGAAGTCAGGTCATCTTGTTTTACTTCTGATTTTATATTTTCTTTTGTAGTGCATTCAACAATTGGGTCGATAAGAATAATGTCACCTTCAATTAAATTATCTCCTTTCATCAAATTAAAAATTGACATTTCCCAGTCTTTTTTCATTGGTAATCTAAAAGAATGGATATTAATGTGTCATGTATTTTTCATAACAAAGTGTATGCAGATTATTATATATAAAAGACTTATACTCTTCAATGTCTTCATTTATCCAAGGCAAATCAAGCCACTGTGTAAGATTCTCGGGTAAAATATAATATTCAGGTAACCATGGTATACCTAGTACTTTAAAGCTTTTTAAATAGTTATAAATAGTGTTGTACCAGACACATGATTTTTTTATTATATATTTTGATAAAATCCTAAAGGTCAGAAAGAAAACAATTAAATTAAAATTTTTTCTTAACAGATATCTAATAAAAAACCTACCATATTCTACTTATGACTGCATAAGCAATCATAGTCACAGTCCAAGAATGTCCTATATGCAACCTTGATTTAAGAATATTCGCAGCTATTAATGCTGTTGATTCTATGCGACACATTAATTTCGCAAATCCTTGTGTTCTAACTAAGACATATTCAAGAGTTTGTCGAGGAGGTAGAGAAACAATTCCATTATTGATTTCAATATACTCTTTCAGAAGTTCATATTCTCTTTCCATAGACATACTTAAATAATTTAATAATGCTCTGTTCACTTTTTCCATATGTTTCAAACCTTTATCACTTCTAAATTTGCTCTTCATACGATAAATCAATCGACTCAAAAGTGCAGCTTCAGTATGTAATACTTGAAAAGCCTTAAAATCATTTAATATTTTATCAATGGCTTCAATAAATCTAGTTGAATCTAGAAAAGCAAAAATAATGTTACAATAATAATGTTTATAAAACTTTTGGTATTATTAAGGTTATAAATTATGCATATTATAGATTAGCTAACAATATTCAAATTTTAACCATTTCAAAACTTGTTAATAAAAAAATTTTATAAAAACTTTACCTATTACATGTATGTTGATGGTTGGTGGTTAAAATATCAATAGTTAAAAAGGTTAGAGAGGTTACCTGGCCCTTTTAAAAGCAGCACTTACCGAATTCTTTTATGGAGACATCCCATGATCTGTATGGTGGACGTTGTAGATTTATTTGATTCCACAGAATTTCCATTTTGAAAGTTATTCTATTTTTTCACTCTTAAACTAAAATTCGCAGAACCATTCATACCATTCGTATTGACTCGATGTCTCGATCTCGATCTAAAATCTAAACAAATATACAGAGAGATCGACAGCGCCCGCGGCAGAAACGCGAAGTATGCTCGATAGTAGATAAATTAATATACTGTCGTATATTTTTTACATTGTTATTTGACTAAAAAAATTTACTTATTTATGAAATGACATTTATGAATAAGTTTTATAAATTTGCCGCAAATCAACATAAAAAATATTTAAAAATTTATTTTCTTGCACCTTATTCTAAAAAATCATTTTAATTCTACACATTCCTTATTTATGCTAAGGAATAAAAAATAAAAAATATTTAAAATACGAAAAGTAATATTTTTATTTATCCGTGTACGATAAGTAAGGTTCTGCACGAAGGTGTAGTATAATAGGTAACTGTGTTTGAGTAATCACAATAACTAATCTAAAATAAATGTATATTTTCAAGAGGGTGTCATACGTACCGTCAAGTTTATTTAAAAATAAAATACGTAGAATCACAAAAAATCAAGAGAACACCCTTCTGTGGTTTTGAACGCTCTATCATCCAGTAAAAGTTTAAAGTCTAAATATCAAATGGTTTTTGCAGAAACTTTGAACAAAACAAAATTCGGTTTCGTTTAAAATTCAAGACCACTTGATATTTCCACATCAAACTTTTTTTGGGTGATACGTTCAAAACCTCAGAAGGACGTTCTCTTGATTTTTTCTTATTCTACGTATTTTATGTTTAATAAGCTTGAAACTGTGCCAATTGCTCGGTCGGTAATAGTAGGACTATGCCACCCCGTTAAATAATTTTGTGAGTTTCCGAATTAAGATTATAGGTTGCCAAAACATTAAAATTTATTAAGAAATACTAAAACCAAATAAATATAGTCACTTATTTATTTGAATTATATTCAAGCCGATGTGCGCGAGACCCTCGTTACTCACTCTTGCAGTGGTTTTTTTTGTAATTCAGAACTGAATGGAAAAAAAAGAATTCCTGAAATCGTCGATAATGGGTGGATCTCACATTACTTAAATTTTCGGTGTGAACAAAAAGATAAAACTGTGCACGTAAACAATATAATATAATAACAATGTATTTATCAAAATTTTCAAAAATTATTTTTGTACATATAGATTTTTTATCATATAGTTATAGCTATTCACAATTACACTTAAAGCTCGTAATTTATTTATGAATTTAATATTACTATATTATGACCAAGTTTATACATATATTAATTGTTAATTAATTATATACAATTATACTATAACGCTATATGGAGAGAATATGATTTTGCATGGAGAAACATGCATAATTTGTAACATTTTGTTACTTTTTATCTAAAACATTGCAAGTTAATTACAATATTATTATAGTCAAATCTTTTTAGATTTATGTAAAAATTTTTCATAAATTTTAATTAGATCTATTTGTGTTCCAGGAACAACAATTGACAAAGCTATTCTAAAATGTTCTTTTGTTATTTGTGTTGCATTAATATCTTCCTTTGCAGCTTCCAAACCAGCTTGCTGACAAATTGCCTGGATTTCTGCACCTGAGTAGCCTTCTGTCAATTCAACTAGATCTTGTATATTAACATCTTGACTTGTAGGCATTTCATCTAATTTAATTCTGAAAATTTCCAATCTAGTATCAGCATCAGGCAAAGGGACATATATTAAACTATCAAAACGCCCTGGACGAAGTAGAGCCTATAAAAATATATACATATATGTTACTAAATATTAATTTAAAAAACTGAATCTATGAAAGATAATAATTATGAAAATGTAAATTGTACTTTATCCATTTTATCTGGTCGATTTGTTGCAGCAACCAATGTAACGTTTCGCAAACTTGTTACTCCATCAAGTTCAGTTAATAATTGCGTTAAAATTCTTTCTTGTACACTACTTCCTGCACTGACAGTAGAAGTGCTTCTTTCTGCACCAAGTGCATCAATTTCATCAATGAAGATAATAGAAGGTGCTACTTGCTTTGCCCTTTTAAATAAGTCTCTTACAGCTCTTTCTGATTCACCAACCCATTTTGAGAACAGTTCTGGTCCCTATATAAGTGTGAATTAATATAATACATAAAATGTGTAGATAATAATGAGAATGGTATCGCACATTACAAAATTAAATTATTGATTTATTTTGATTATATATGTCTGAGTTATTACTAACATGTTAAAGTTACTCTTTCTTTTTAAGTTATAAGCAAATTTAAAAGATTTTATAAACTAAATTAAATGAAAATATCACAAGGCAAGAAGTATGTGACTAATTATGCCACTGACTTTGATCCACGCAAATATAAACAATCGTTTAGTTAAAACTAAAAAAGTATAAACTAAAATTACCTTTATATTTAGAAAATTTAATTTACTTTCTGTAGCTAGTGCTTTTGCAATCATAGTTTTAGAACAACCAGGTGGACCAAACATTAAAACTCCTTTAGGAGGTGTAATTTTCAATCTAGTGAACATTTCAGGATGTCTTAATGGCCATTCTATTGATTGTAAGAGCTTTGATTTTAAATCTTTTTGACCTCCAATATCTGACCACTTTACATTAGGAACATCTATTAAAATTTCTTTCATTTCTGAAGGATGTACAATGTTCAAAGCATAGTTAAAATCTTCCCTAGTTGCAAAATCTTTGTTGGAGTCAGAAATGGGACCTAATTGAGATTGTCGTATGATTGCTTGTTTTTCAGCTTGTTGACATAAACCACGTAAATCAGCACCCACAAAACCATGTGTTTCATACGCAATCTCATCTATGTCTTTATTATTTAAAGTATGAGACATTGGCATGATTAATTTTAGTAAAATTTCTTTTCGCATTTCTCTTGTAGGGACTGACATTTCATATTCTTCATCTATTCGACCTGGCCGTCTTAGAGAAGGATTAATCATATGTGGTTTAGATGTTATTGATAAAACCATTACCGGTTTATTAGTACGTTGTAAACTGTCAAAAAGTCTTTCAAGATCACTTATTTTAGATGACAAAGTATCAATGTTTTCTATAAGGATAATTGATGGTGCTTTTTCATACGCTTCTTCAAACATACTATTTAACACTGTTTCTGTTTCTTTAAAATTTTTATTAATATCAGATGCATTAATTTTAACAATGTGAGCTTCAATCTCTGTCAACACAGCTTCAGACACCATAGACTTTCCAACTCCTGGAGGACCATAAAGTAAAATACTTTTGCATACATAAATGCCTACATTCCCAAATTTTCCAAGACCAATATTAAAAGATTCTTTTAAGTTTTTTATCAATTTTGAATAACCACCTATAAATTGCAGTTGGCATGGCATTTGTTTTCTTCTTTCTTCTTTCTGTTCAGAATTATTTGTGATTGTCCATTTTGTAGACGAAAGAGCTAAATATAAATTCTTATTTTGATTTTCTGATATAACCATTGATGCAAATTTATCCGAGACATCTTTTCCTCTCTGTGCATCTAAAATTTTATATACAAGTTTCTTTCCATAATATGGAATACTCATCCTATTTCCTATGGAAAATATTCTTTGTTGATTGCACTCATTTATTAGTACATATAATTCAGTAGTAACTTTTTCTTGGTGGGTTTTACCAACAGGTTCAATTATTATTTCTTCAGCAAAAAAAGGATTTGATTTAAGTTTTTCTATTCTTACTGATCCTTCTACTCTATCTATTTCTTTTGCTAAAACCATTTTTAATAAAAATGTTATTAAAAAATTTACTAATTTACGTTATTTTTGATTAAGAATTAATATATGCATGATTGAAAAATCACGTAATATTGAATGCATTACCTTGCTTTGTTAAAAATACTGAAGTTAAACTTTTATTATTCATTGGCCAAGCTGATTTCACTATAACATTATTATTGTTAAAAATGAGTACTGCATCTCTTGTTGCAATTTCACACAATTGCATTGCTGACTCCGACATAAACAATAAACTATTTGATTCTCGAATGTTTATATTCTTTGGTAATTCTGAAATTTATTTCACATTTACGATTAAAACAACATATACTTATGAGAATAATGTCCTAGGCTAAATTACCTGATTTATAAACTTCAGCAAAACCAAAGAAGATGCTATTTTGAATAAAACCATGGTTCCACGGTTCTTTGGGTGGACAATTTTGTTCATGAATTGGTGTATCCTTTTGTGATAATGTAACTTGGCACTTGTCACATGTTACCCATGGACACAAGCTTTTTCTTGCTTTTGATGACATTTTTAGTACCTGTAAAAATTAGTAAACACATTATACATACAATAATATATAACTTTTAATTCAAACTTCATATAATATATCTAGAAATGAATCTAAGAAACTAAGTAATATAAGCAAATTCATAAGTAATAAATTTTGAATACTTACCACCTGTTACCATTAATTGTTTTGCACTCTATTACACAAACGTAACCTAAAAGAAAAGCTGTAAATGGGACATATATTCCGCTGCATGGTGCTCTGCCATGGCAAATGTGGTACTTAAAAGTATTATTTTTAGATATCAATATATTATAATTGGGCTCGCATGAATAAATTATAGATATACAAAAATAATGCATTACCGGCTTTACCCCTGTATATGCTTAGCAACGCACCATGCGCGACGAAATAATTGCCTCATACATTGGCAGTTTGGCACTTACTCACTTAGTGTCTTTTACTCTTTGTGACATTAATTTATTGTATCACAGCAAATTTTCTCTATGAATATTGTAAATAAAACTACTTAATACATATTTGTTGAGAATAAAGTATTGTGTTTATTCCCTTACTATATAGGGAATAAAACGCCACATGTGCTTGTGCTCCCTCCTATACTTATATATAGGCAACCCGTGAAAAAATGAGCTGTACATGATTTTATATATATATATATATAATCCTCATGTCGAATTGTGTATTATACGGTTTCATGCAGTGGCTTTTTTCAATACGGGAAGGTACTGAATATGAATTTGATATAAGTATCAGACACGAAAATTCTTTTTATGTTACAAACTATAAATTACCACAGACATATGTTACATATATTTTACATTGTGGGCCAGTCAAAAAAGGTCTGAAATCGACTTCTTGAGGGGATGGCTGCATTTTGGATATTTGGTAAAACACACCGCCTAAAATCGATGGTAAAAAATCCAGCTACCAAAAACACAGGGTTCACCCCTAATTTGTCAAAAAACCACGCCCGAAAACGGATTTTTGCTTATATCTCGAGAACGTCAAAATGTATTGAAAAAAATCCGAAACAAAAGTATTAGAGCGTAGAATCTTACATAAGGATGGCCTGTGACTTTTTTATTTTTTATTAAAATTAAGCTTGACAGAGGCGAGCAAAAGTTGAACGTTCGATGCGACAATTAAGGCACGACGAGGGGGTGGGGTGCGCGGGGCTTGCTGCGCACGAAGCTCAAAAAATCGTTTTCGAGAGTGGTTTTTTGCCAAATTAGGGGTGAACCAGGTGTTTTGTGAAGCTGCATTTTGACCATCGTTTTTAGACGGTGTGTTTTACCACATATTCAAAATGCAGCCCTCCTCTCGAGAAGTCGATTTCAGACCTTCGTTGACTGGCCTATCTATAATTAAAAGCATATTGATGTTTTCGACAAATTATTAGTTTGTATCTGACTTTTATAATCAAGATATATTTTGTTTCCTTGAAAGCTGACCTATGAGTATGACGATCAAAATTATCGAAGAATTAATTATGTGCAATATTAGAGGTGGTTGTATCTAGAAGTTTTGATAATTAAAAGCAAGAAATTGGAGGTATCATAAAGTTTAGATTGTGATGTTATTGATTCACAGTACTCTCGTGTTAAGATTATGTAGGGATCTACTGTCGATAATCATGTTAACATATTTGAGAGCAAAACTACACCTCCCGGCAACGTCCATACTACGCTGAACACACCCGCAAAGTGGGAAGAACAACTTGAGAAGTTGAATCCAAATGACAATTCTCTCTGGAAAATGACAAAAATTTTTAAAAAAGAATACAACCATATACCAGT
>JAPYZO010003173.1:0-22027 GCA_030522905.1 Torymus flavipes
CTACAACTCATTATCAATATATGAAATATTACTACTAATTCATATTAATACTGCGATTTTAAAATGTTTAAAGCACTTTCTATATCACTGTCTTTCAATTGATGTACAGAAAACTTTTTTTAAATATAAATTATTTAGTATCTGGAGTACATACAGTAGTACATGTCGGACAACGTCAAACATGCATTTTTTGTCACCCTTCAATCCTTTTAAAAGTAAAAAACTGTATTTCATTTTTCTATATTAAATTGTCTGCATTAAGTTTTATTTAAAAAAAAAAAAACATTTTTAATAAAAAATTCTTATCAATACATAAATCGTTATGGGCATCCTTTATATATCTTATAACTTTCATATTTTATTGTATATTGTATTAATCATTTTCCTCAGTCAGAATACAAGATGGTATCTTCTGGAATCATCGTTCTCACCATTTCTAAAACATTTTTCTTTCGTTCCACCATCAATCCTGTAAAATAAACCTCCAAAAACTGCCATACGACATTGATAATCGCATATGCTCCACCTCGTCAAACACTTCTCCAAAACAAACGTTCTCGTTGAAAAAGAAAGAAAAAATTGCGCGCATTTATTCGGCTCATACACACTCTTCTCAAGTTCGCGCGGCAGAGTCGCAACCGTTTCATAAACTCTCTCTAGAGCGTCCGGCTCGCGCGCTGGCATTTCGAGCACTTGATGAATCCAACTAAACGAGGCGTCTGCACTTTAACGAGAGGAGGAGAGCGCGCCAATTTTCAGCGCTCGCACCCACCACGAGCGTCAACGACGTCCCCGTGATGCCACCCGCCGCCTCCTTCTTCTCCTCCGTCGCTATATATCTCTCGCTCGAGTGGCAAAAGCCGTGAGATGGACGTATTAGCGTTTCGCTTGTGCTCGAGGGGCTAGGAACTTCCGAGTTTTCGATGCAACTCGCAACCCGACCCGTGTCTGCACGTTGTTGTGAGAATGCTTTTGCGAAAGAGCAAGATTTTGTATTTTTAGGGTTCGTTTGACACTGTTCGTGGGTACTCTTACTTTTTGAAAATTCTATACTCTTAGTTTAAATACTTTAGATGTTTATGTGTCCACAAATATTTGATTAACTTCTTGTGGTTATTGAAAAATATTCGTATGGACTTCACGTAAAAGAAATATTATTTTTATTATAAGTAGAAATATTTCATAGATAATGCAATTAATTGAATAAAATTTTTTTAGTCATAATATTTGTATAAATTGATCTAACGATAGCTACTAATATTAATTTAGTAAAATAAACCTAAAAGTCCTGCTGTCTGTAGTGTATTCTATTCGCTCCGTGTACATCTATGACAGCGCTACAGAAAGCGCATGTGGGGGTAGTTCAGTGAAACTCGAATCTGAGCTTATTCGTAAACATCCATAAGAAAAGCACAGGGCTATATATAAAATAGCAATAATTTCAAAGAGAAGCATTTTATCATGCCAGGTAAGGACTTATAATTAATAACAATTACAGATTTATAAAAATTTGTATGATTTCATATTAATAAAAGACGTATAAATATTGTTATATATAAGTAAATACAACAATTATGTAAACATAATCTCTTTTCAGCTTGCAGCGAAATACTGCAAATAAATCAAGTTCTTCTAAGAACAGGTTTCTTACCTATTATACATAATATTATGATGAAATGCTTCTTTTTAAAATTATTACTATTTTAAATATAGCCCTGTACTTTTCTTATGGATGTTTACCAAAAAGCTGAGATTCGAGTTTCACCAAACTGCCACCACACACTTTCAGAGTGCTGTTGTATATGTGCACGGAGCGAATAGATAGCAAGAAGTCCGTTAGATTCATTTTAGTAAATAAGGTTATACCATTTTAAAGAATCACTGTTATTCTAGGAATTATTGTTAACAGAATAATTTATAAAGTTTGAGTAAATATAATCTTGGCAAATTTAAAATAGAAAAAGTTACACAATTTTGTTTTTACTAATACTGAAAGTATTCCGAAATGAAAATGTTTTTATTTGAAAAAAGCGAGTTTCTAGTTCAAAGAATTTTAAGATCAACAATTCAATATGAAAATTCAAGATTTATATGCAAAGAAATTTCATATACTAGAAAAAGGTTTTCATTAAAAAGAAACTATGCAATTTTTTTCTACAAGTGTTTTAATAAAATTATAGTACAGACCATATAAATTATACAGTTGATTAAAATTTTTTAAATTAATTTTTAATCTAAAAATGAATTTGGGAGTTCTCGAATAATTGAATATTTCATTATAAATTATTTTATTTTATATTTTAATAAAGTCATGTAGTAAGTTTTACAAAGTATGTAAATCGACATACCAACATTTTTTAAATAATTTTATGGACCTTTTTTGGCTAAGTCAAATGGACTTAACGAAACCAAAAGTTAATTTTATTCACGACCTAACAAAATATGTATAGAAACTAAAATCTGAAGTAAGTGAAAAAATCGACTTATCTACTCTCAAAAAAACTGTGGCCGAATGTTGTAAAGCATTTGAAAAAGATATACCTAGAAAATTATTTTTATACTACCTATTAAAATCGTTATAAAAATAAATGTCTATTTATCCACAATTCAACCGACTTGTCGGTCGCAACTTGTCAATATGTATCCGTTATCCGACGTTAAAACTAGCAAACTGTTATAATAATATTTCAATAGTTTCATATTAAATTTACTCTCAACTTGTATTTATTAATAATGGAAGGACACAATAAGCCTTTCAAGTAGTTATATGTTTTCGCTCCATTGTAATGTTTCATAAGTTCTGAAGAGCCTCGGCATATACTTTCCAGAAACATTCAAAGTCACGAGACTCTTTTTCTTTCTAACACAATACAATGCTGACAGTGTTAATTTAAAACAGTAACATACAATTTTGTGGTCGTGAAATGAATACAAGTAGAATAAATGTATGAAACACATGGAAGTGAAAATAATTCAAAGCTATGAATGAAAATAAAGATTATTCGATTTTGAATTATATAGGTACTTCACGAATAAAAATTAAACTTCTAAAAAATTTAGATATTTAAAGAGGTTAAGTATGTTTAAATCGCACCTCATATATTTTTTACATACCACCACTTCCAGTAACATTGTTTCTCAAAAAAAAATTTGTTTTTTCTGGCTCTAAAATAATTCATTGTTATAAAAACCAATAAAAGAGTAACAATCACATGATAAAATGAGACCGTGTTAAATTATTTTTCAGTGTTATATATAAAAAGTAACAGGAACATTGTTCAATAATTAATTGACATAGCAGGAATTAGAGCAAATTTATCACCATTGGTTTTAAAAATAATTTGCTAAGTAGTTCTCCAATATTTCAATTTATTTTTCACGTAGCTAAAGAAAATAATACAAATTATTTATCATTAAAAAAAGAAATTCCTTACCACTGCATGCGAAATAATAGTTCACATTAAAATGTAATTCTGGATAAGACTAAAGCTGCACTGTTATTAATCACGAAGAGTAATGATATTAAAAAAACAAAACAAGAAATGTAATCGATAATGATGCTACTCTAAATATCGTTAGTACGCTATTACGCTATATGTTTCCAGCGTGTCCCTTCAGCAGCTCTAAGGCTTTAGACTAATTATCATTGCTTGACATGGCTGCACGAATGCGCTTCAATTGCACGTAGTCACGAAACATGTTTTTAACCCGTGCCATATATGGTTAACCGCAACGGACGTTATACTTTTATCCACCACTTTTTTGCCTTCTGGCAAATTTTACTTTTACGAAAAAATTGTAAAAATTTTTATACTATAGCAACTTTTAGATTCCGATATATACACCACTCGACTATAATTATTATACTCTAAAATTATCCTTCCTAAGTTTCAAAGGTACATTAACAAGTACAGGATTATAACGGATCATAATTTTAACAACGCAACAACTTTCCTGCGCATATCCCCTTTTCATAATTCCGCATTAAACGAAAATCTTTCAAAGCCACTCGCTCGAGCGTGTCTCTCCGCCCTGTACTACTTGCCTCCTTCTCGCGCGCCACGTGACTTATTAATTCGAGTGCTTCCCGCGAGGGAAAGAGAGAGAGAGAGAGAGGAAAGCCCGGCACTTAACAAAAATAAAGAAGTACATTATTACCGAGCGCGCAACGCCCCGGGGGGTGCGCCCGTGCGAACGTGCTACACGGCATCCTACACCCAACCAACCAGCCAACCTTTTGTATTTTATTATCGCGTGAGGAAAAAAAAAGAAGAAAAAAAACCGCTCAGCCTTGGCAAGTTGGCCCATTGTACGCACGGTCGCGTATCTTTGCATTTTTATGATTTCTCACTTCGCGCGTTCACGCGCGCGCGCGCGCTTGTGTACATGTATAGAGGTATATATCGCATCGATAGACATCTCTTTTTCTCGTGCTTTCACGCCGCTGAGAAAAGACGCTCGAGAGAAGAAGAAGACAGCCAGAGTGAGAGAGGGAGAGCTTTCGAGGGGGCTTTTCTTTTTCGGATGGTAGCTGCCTCTCTCTCTCTCTCTCTCTCTCTCTTTCTTTCTCTCTGCTTTGATTCTTCTCCAGTGACCCTCGAGACGAGCCTGCATGCAGCAGCCTCCTGCCGCGTGTCGTCTCCCTATTTGTTTTGGTTTCACGTTACACCCCGCCCGTCTATATATGAATGCGCACATGATAGAGAGAGAGAGAGAGAGAGAGAGAGAGAGAGAGAGAGAGAGAGAGAGAGAGAGAGAGAGCGTCACGCGAGTGTATATAGGGTGGTTGGAGAGATGCTTTGTGTGCCACCGCCCGAAGATTTTCTCGTTATTTATCGATCTATTTGCCAATAGGTTTGAAGCTGGGATATGGCCCGGCTCCTCGGGAAAATAGAGATACGGTCGTTCCTCTGGAAAAGGATTTTGAATCCAACCTATATACACTGTGGAAATTCTTGATTGTTATTTTGAAATACACAGATGATGGTTTATTTTAAAAAAAGCTAGAAATAGGGCGTCTTAATATAATATTACAAAATATTATATCCATTAAAATTTCATATTAGCGTTCGCAATATAGAGATATTAATTCTGTTAAATAAAAGTTTTATTAAGCGAAGTGCCTGCGTGTCTGGTTCAAATTAATGATATTTACTAAAAACAGAAAATAAGTACGGCTTTGCACAACTAAAACATGTATTTTCAAGAATAAATACATGAATATATACTTAGTATTTAAAATTACGCTGAATATATATAAATTTATGTATTATTCATAATTCATAACGAAAATTACATGCGAAATCTCTTCTATATAATAGATACTTTTAATGTCCATATTGTCTAAATTGAAATAAAATCTTTGATTTTGTAATAAGTTCTACTTTCATAAAAACACCACAATCTATTATGAAATATAGTATTTACTGTTAGCTTCCGAATTAAATTTTTCATTTAAATTTCTTAAAATTTGAGATCTGACATTTTAATATTTACTTAATAAATTTAATTCTTTGAGTATTAAATTGAAAAAAGGTACTGTATAATGAATTTTCAACTCAAAAGTTTTTATTTTTGGAACATAACGCTAAAAAGTTTTATCGTAAAATTGTAAATGGCTTGGTTATTACAATATTAGAACAGAAAAAAATGTACATTGAAACTTATAATATACTCGTTAAAGAATGTATGTGTATTATTATTTTAACGATCTCAAAATTTACTTTTATTAAATAAAATCTTATGTAATGTAAAGCAATTAACTCGTTTCCAGTTCTTCAATCAAAAATAAAGAAATAAAGAATAACTCTTTCAAACAATATTCCTTTCACTTCATATATAAAAGTGTATGATTTAAAGAATGCGTTTTATATAAAGCCTTTTGATGTCGAAGTTATTCTTTACGAGTAGCTTGTGACAGATTTACAACTTTTTTCCTATATTGGTAGATACCTTAGAAAGTTTTTATTTTTATATCAATCCATAAAAAACTTTGATTTATTACTATTATTACATTTATTTTATGACCAAATTTTTATAAGAAAATGTTATCTGCTTATTAAGTAAGTTTTTACAAGTTTTAATATAAAAACAAACTCCGTGTACGTCATATCTACAATCTTCTATAAGCTTTAGGTAATATGTCTTAAAATTTCATTTCTCTATATAAAATACCATTTTTATATAATACCAACTTTACATAGAATTTATTGTTAGATATATATTAGCCTCTTATTGGTCAACGGTTCGTTTTACTTATAGACAAAAAGCAAGACTCGCCTTGCGTAAGCACGGCATTTTAAATCATTTTAGTACTACTTGCAGAAATTCAAGAAGGCGTGAAAACATTATTTCACATTGTTTAAATAAAAAAGTATAAAATCATTTGCAAAAATCATGTCGTGTTATTTACATAGCAAATATATTTGTAATTATTGCCACTAAAAATCTTAAAATAAACGTAAAATTTTTAATAATATTTCGGTTACAGTTTTTCATTGTATGCCATTTGTTTTTACTTTATTGCTAAAAGTATTTTTAACGAATTTACCTTTTTTGCAAACTACTTTTACAATCTTTGAATATATAAAACTATAAGCAGGAAAGCGTCATCTCGAAGGAAATAAAATATTTAAAAACGTGAAAGGTTGAAAAATGCTTACTATTTTTATATGAATTTTGCAAACGAATACTTCCGACAAAGAATAAGTAGTAGTGTCTTTTCAAACGATCACAAGCTATCTTTATGAATAAAATAGGTACCCGCATTGTCAAAGTAATGGGAATAAAAATTCTTTAAAAACTATATAATTATAATGTTATTACGTATTATACTTTTAATGCATAAACATTATTTCAGTGTGATCATTAACAATCATAAAACATAAAACTTTTAAAACTTAAAATAAAACTAAAACTAAAAATAGGTTACTAACCATTTATTATTTCTTATGAAAATTATTGTTACAAAGTATTGTTATAAAATATTGTTACTTGATAAAAAAAAACTCAAAAAGTTTCAACCCAGAACAGTTCAAACATTAATTATTGTGGGGCGTTTCGAAGAGTGCCGTAATGACGTCATCGGAAAGTAGCGTCAGCAAATGCTGAATAGCCAAAACAAAGTTGGAAAATTGTATTGCTATATACATTATTCAGTTTCGAAATAAAATATTATTTCTTCGACGTAGTTATACCGATTAATAATACAACCAAATTAACTCGAACTTTTGGCAAAGAAAAACTTCACCATACAGGCTACATTACTCCAAAAAGCAGCGTCCTTAGCAAAACAAAAATTTCGGAACCCTTTTAAATCTTGCATCAGCCAGTCCTCCTAATACACTATCTCTATATAACAATTCCAAAAGATACCATCTGTGTCGCCCGCACAGCAGCAATCATCGTAAAACATTCACTTATATCTCTCGCCCACATTCAATGTTCGTGCTGACATAATGAGGCGCATATAGGAAGCAGCACAGCTAGACGCGACATGAGTATCACACTCGAGTCCTTACCAGCATGATCGGTATCTGCGAGATCTCCTGGCCTTTGAGCTCGCGTATGACCGCCCAGATCGGCCGCAGCTCCTCGAAGCTCTGGCGCGACGAGACCGAGTAGACGAGGATGAAGGCGTGGCCCTTGCTTATCGACAAGCGCTGCATCGCGGGAAACTGGTGGGACCCCGTTGTGTCCGTAATTTGAAGCGTGCATATGTTTTTGTTGCAGCTTATCACCTGCAATGTGCGCGTGCGCGTCGTCGCGAACGTCTTTGGTCACTTATTTATCGTCTCATTATGTATATTATATGTCTATAAGCCGATACGTCTATTATTATTATACTTTTGATATTAGCTGTATACGCTCTTATCTTAGCTTTCGACTTCCCTAATGTTTTGTCAAGCTCAAGTACAAAGGCTAGATTGGTCGATTGTAATCGTGTGGTAATTAGCTGTGGTATATAGCTTTCTTGGTTGCTGATAAGACACTACGGGTTATATCTATACATTGTATATATGTATACTGACAATAAGAAAGCTGTGTCGCACAACTAATAATGATTACACTAATTTTCGTACGTTTTTTTCCGTTCAATCAACTCTATACAGTAGATTGCTTGAAGTCAACCATGAATACTTTTTTTTTATAAAAGATATCTTTAAAATTATATTATAGTAAATAGAAAAAATATTCACGATCCTAAATGGCAAATCAAGTATATGTAAAATTCTACGGAAATATATCCGAAAATGGGGTCCAAAAAAATAAAAAAATTTTTTTGGGGCACACCTACCACACAAACTTCTTTCAATTTTTTGGGGGTTCCACTAGATGAGAAAACTCATGTACATGGTTTTTTGATTGCCAAACTTTTTTAACGAACAAATTAATCTCCAATCTTTTTTGCGATTTTTTCCCTTCACTTTAAACCTCTGCGATTTAGCTCAGGAACGTCCTATATTATTTTTCAAAAAAGAAATTAAAACTAAAAAGAAAGAGCTTTAATTTACTTTTTTAAACAAACAAAAATGTTGATTCCTTGGAAAGTTATAGTAGTTTGAAGTTTAGCATCAAAATGACACAAAAACACGTTTAAAGTCTGGACGGACGATTTTCAGCGATTTACGTATTTTTATGCCATTTCGACATTCAACTTCAAACCCTTGTAACTTTTGAAGGAATCAACATTTTTGATCGTTTAAAAAAGTAAATTAAAGCTCTTTCTTTCTTTCTAGTTTTAATTTCTTTTTTGAAAAATAATGTACGACGTTCCTGGACTAAACGGCAGAGGTTTAAAGTGAAGGGAAAAAATCGCAAAAAAGATTAGATATTGATTCGCTTTGGCAACGGATAATGCATGTTCACCAATTTTCTCATGTAGTGGAACCCCCAAGGAACCAAAAAAATGCTGTGTGGTAGGTGTGCCCCAAAAAATTTTTTATATTTTTTTGGACCTCATTTTTGGGTATATTTCACATTGTTGACAAAGTAAATACGTAACAGTATTTCACACAACTATTTGCAACCAATTAAAATAAAATTTTCAATTCTCAAAAAAAATCTAGCTTTGTACTTGTCTAATACAATTTTTAATTAAGCAATGCCAACATATTTCCGATAACCGTATGGAAAAAAGAGAAAAAATCGTTTTACTTCGTTCGCCCTCGTGACTCGAACGACCCGCGCGATCAGAAACATTTATCGCAGCCTCGATAAAGCCAATTTATCGCGCAGCAACAAACTATTTCACCGCCTATATATGTATACACACATTGCGCCTGTAATCTCGAAGCCATTAAAAACCCGAACTTTCGTTTTTCGCAAATTGCACACCCGATTATCGTCTACTTTTTTCCTCACACACACACGCCCGCTCCAACTACTCCAATTTCCGTTTTTCGCCACCCACACAGCTCTCCGCGCGCAGGCCGAAGTTTCGCGAGCCGCGCGGAAACTGCCGCACAATACACAATCGCGCGCGCGCGCGTTCGCGGAATTGGACCGATCAAAATGTGCCCGCATTCGCGCGTACGTGTATCGTCCCTGCGAGAATAAGTGAGGTCTCAATTAAGCGCACGAGTTCTTATCGCGAACACAGCAACGGGTCCCACCAGCTCCCCACATATAGTCGTGGTAATATGAGGCGTGCGTGCGCGGGGCTCTTGGTATATGAGGCCGCACATCACACGTCACTAGATCACCGCCAGGAGAGAAAGTGAGGGAAAAGGGTAATCCGGGGTGCACGTGGGCAGAGGGATTTTTATTTTAACACGCTTCTTTTGTGTGTACGCGAAGTGTCGGCTTTCTGCCCCTTTCTCTCTCTTTTTTTTTCTTCTTTTTAATAAAGAGTGATGGATGAGGCGCGTGCGCTCGAGCATCGATTTGAGTCAATATTTGAATGAATTTTCATTTTTATGAACATGCCGGAAGAGAGCGAAAAGTGCACGACAGTTTTAAAACGTCACGCGTGTGTGCTTTTTTTTGCTTTTTGGAAATGAAAGAGTAAAGCGTTAAACCTCGTGTTTGCTCTTTTCGATGATTTATTTGATTGCGCGCCGAGGGAAATTTCGTTTTCAATTTCAGCTTTGTAATTTACTCGCGCAAAACAATACGCGGCGGAGTTTTATTAGCATTCCATCAATTTTTTATTATTAAAATACTCGCGGTAGTTTTGAATTATATTAAACAAACGTAAAGCGAGTAATCGAATATTTCTGCAATCGTCTATTACACGAGTTGTTAAAGGGTTATGATGCGTATAATTTTGAGAGCATTTCTTTTCTACTTTCGATGCGTGTTTAATATGGATGTAGCAAGATTTTATCGAGTCGATATAAGAGCAAAAAAGAAAACGAAAGAAGAAATTAGGATCAACTTTGTTCGGATGTAAAGGAAACCGATACACAATTACTTTCGCTCGCTTTTCTTTTAGCTAAGTTTCCGACTGTCTATCATCATTGTAATCGACATTTCCTGTAATAAATCTCGCGAGCGATTTGTCTCACTTTATTTATGCTTTAGATGCAATCGCCACTTCGTTAAATACACATATTTTACCGATATCGGACACGTGGAAAATAACAAGAACTTAAAAAAATGTTGGTTGATACTAATCTTTGAAAAGTATAATTTATAGTGCAGCCCGTAAATCCTTTTTTATCAAAGTATAGGAAACCTCTAATGTTCCATTTCTTTTCAGTGATCGATACGCTACAGAACTGTTGCAAATTTATTTACCGAATAACAAAAGTCTACATTAAAAATTTCAATTTCATTTAATATTGCAGTTATCTCATTATTAGTAATATATATGAAATATTCAATAATTGTACATTTCGATGTATTGAAAAGCCTCTCGTAGCGACTAAATTAAACGCTTTGTTGAAATAATCGACATACTTCGGAAAACGAAGTAGCGCCGATAATAAGAAAATTCCCGGGTCACGAATAATTTCCAATATTACACGCGCGCTCCCAATTAATTTTTACAATTATATACATACATACGCGTTGTGAAAGGCTGGGCTACTTGGAAACCTCGTAATAATGAAAATGAATAAACTCTAAAGACTCCTCGGTATCGCTAATTATTATCATCGCACGACGCGTCGATCCGAGAGAGAGAGCAAGTAGCAAACAGAAACAATTCTCCCCCGCAGCCGTCTAATAAACGAAAGCCGACGCGAGAGAGCGAAGTCATTTCTCCTCTCTCTCATCCCTCTCACGAGAGTGCTTTAATTTGCAAAACTTGGCTGGCTTCTCGTAATTAAACTTTCCGAAGCTCCCGCGCGCGGCGAGCTAGCAGGTGTGCGAGGCTATATAGTCCGGGTAAAAGCCTCGTACAAGAGCAAAAAGAGAGAAGCTGGCAGAGCAGCGGCGTTTGTTACCGGGAGGAGCGGGGGGGATAGATCAAACGGCGGGAGTTGAAAAATTTTTTCACCCCCTCGCTCGCGCGCGCGCTAACTTTTTTATTCTCCGGGATGAGAAAAGGAGATGAGAGGGAGGGGAAAAAGTGGCGGTAATCAAATGACGAGGCCTCTCCTCTTGAGCCCCGGCGCGCACGACGTGGTGGAATTTCCTGCAACTTTCTTAACTTAGATTCGAGTACATAGGGAAAAAGAGGGAAGGCGAGCTTGTGCGTGCATATTATAACATTATGTACGTGCAAGAGCGCCTTTTCTCCTCTCATCGGCTGTTATGTACGCGCATGTGCGTGCCAGCATCGTTATAGAATATGTTTTCAGGCGTGCGCAAAAAAATTGATGTGCATATGGGGCGAACGAAAATAGTTTGGCGGCTACGGATGCGGTATATTTTTTTTCTAGATCTATGTGACATGCTTTTGCTACATGTTATAACTACGAAGCTATTTATATGTATTGCGAAACGTATGTATGGCTTTTTGCGGCAGTCATTTGCTTGCATTGCTTAATGGTTGTCAGCGACTAAGGCTTTTGCTAATCTCATTACTAAGGCATACGTGGTTTAATTATATTTAATGAATGTATATATGTAAGTATAATAATGCTATAACGAAGTATCGTCAGTGTCACGATTCTTGATCACACATTTTCGGAAATTCTTCTTTTATACCGAGTATTTGAATATTCTGAAACTGCAGATAGGTAAAAAAAATGAGGACACGTCATGCGCGCTTAGCTTATCAAGAATTGAAACATTGACGGCCCGTCATATATCTGTCGCAGTAATAAATGTAATAAAAATGGCAACATTCTTGAAAATGCTATAAATAGATGAAAATCTTTAGGGTATACTTTGGTGTGAGAATAAAATTTCAACTCTATACTTTAGTATCCTATAAAAACAAATGGTTATATTATGATTATTTTTAACAATCAAAAAGGTATAAAAATACTGTAAGTGTCCATTCGAAGCCCGTTTCACAAGGTCTTAGAAGGTCAATACGTCCTGAAGTCGCTTTCAAATGGAATATATATCTTTCTCCATTTATTTAGTACCAGTAATGATACTGCAAACTTATCGAAACGAATTTAAAACACGATTTATTGAATTCCATCAGCTTAGAAGAAAATCATTTATAAACCGCGTTAATCTTTCAGCGTATTAACATCCTCCGCAACTTCCGTCCACATTTTTTCATCTTGACATAATCGAAAGCACAAAAAAAAACAAGTGTTATCGTCATGAGTGTGTGCTTCTGACGCGTGAGAACCTTCGAGTAGGCGGACGAAAAAAGCCTTGGGCTCTCTCACTCCCTCTTGACCTTCAAAAGAAGGGAAGAAAAAAGCCCGAATAATTAATATTAAAATGTTATTTGTGAAAAACACCTCCTCGATCGTGGATCATCCACTACGGCGTAATTTTATACGTGACTGAAATTCATTTGCGAGCATAAAGTCTATGTATATTCTGCGAAAAAATATTTACTGTAAATAATAGAGAGGATGAAGCAAATTAAATATCACGTCCACGTTTGGTTTAACGATGTAAAAATTAAGTGGAATGTTTCACGTGATGGTTTCATTATCATTAATTATACCGTGTTTTATCTTCTTATGGAAAATTTTGCAGTTTTTTTTTATTGCAACACGTCTATATAGAATTACGCTTTGTAATATACAGTGAATTAATTAAATTGAGCGAATGAAGAAGATAATGGAGTTACGAAGAAAATTATACTTTTTGTATTTTAATTGGAATGTTTTTTTATACGCATTAATGCATTATAAAATTAACAAAAACACTCAGTCATTGTGGAATATTGTACAATATAATAAAATAGATAATTTACTCGAAATGGCTATAAAAACTTCTAGTGCCGTTTTTTTAATATAATCAGAAAATTCGAAAAATTTTTGAGAATGGTATTCTTGTAATTTCGTACACGACAGCACAACAGAATATAAACTATTTTTTGAATATGATTTGAAAATTCTCGTAGTACCGTTACATAACAGAAAGTATGTAATAAATGTCACTGAAATACCTCATAATATCGTGGTACGCTATAATGAATACGTAGAAATGTAAAAATGAAAACTTTCATGTCTCTGGCAAATTTCAAAGGTAATTTCTTTCACCCTATCACTAAATGAATTAAAAATATTTTTCACATTTATCACCCATCGAATTAAAACCAAAACTTCATTAACAATTCCGTTAAAACATCAATTCAATATACCATTAAAATTACGTCTCCTTATTTGTTCATCGTCAAGATTAAATTTTCTCCCTAAAAACCATGCCGCACTTCATCATAAAACCCCCGGCCGGCACTTCGACGATCCCTTGGCAATTTTTTTTTTTTCAAGCCACTGGCGGCATTACAAATTCAAATTAAAAGCAGCGAGTTTATATCAAAATTCACCGCAAGTGTTCGCGTGAACTCTCCACCTAAGCGCGCTCGCGACCTTTTTAACCCAGGCGGCCTAGATAACTTTTTTTTTATCGCCCTCGCTCGGCAAGTTCATCCGGGATGCAAAGAGGCTGCGCGGAATAGAGAGACACGAACTTATGCCCGTCACACGCACGCCGTGTGTGTATATTCGCACGTTTCACGTATCTTCATGCTGTAAAAGCAGTTATAGGCCGTATATATATAGTCGAGGCTTATTTTTATTGCTATTATATAGTGGCCCGTTATATAAGGTCAAGCCGCCCGTTATATTTCCACGCTGCGATTTTCGTCATTTTTGTTGCGCACGCGCACGCCCCACCACGCGATGAGAATAAAAAATGAGAAGGTGTGGGAGTGTTGTAGGCAGAGGGTGCGGTGAAAGTTTCACGCTACACCCACGGAATGCGTGTTTTAGGTATGCGAGAGAGACTCTCTCTCTCTTCCTCTTTTCCCCTATACACGCGCCGCGCACGCGTTGCGGAAAGTTTTGCTCACCGGCCCCCGCGTGACGAGCGCGTATAATGGCGCTAGAAGTAGTAGTTCTCGCCCCGCTGGGGATGAGGAGAGAGAGAGAGAGAGAGAGAGAGAGAGAGAGAGAGAGAGAGAGAGAGAGAGAGGGCAAAAATGCATTCCGCCGAGTTGTTTGGGGAAGGCGGAGAATCGTATAAATTGCGAGAGAGAGAGGGAGAGAGAGAGAGAGCGGGGTTGCGGTAATTGAGGCAATTGAAAGTTCGGTGGGGAAGGATTTCGCGCGTGCGCCTGGGGCTGTCGGACGTTTTTATGCGTTTTCTTTGGTACAAAGAAGCGTGGAGGGGGATGTGGGGAATGGATTCTCTGGGATGAATTTTAATAGGTGGAATTTAGTCGAGAGAAAAAAGTGCGGTAGTTGTACCAAAATGATTTGTATGCTAGTTTACAATTATAATACGGTTGAGAACTACAGCATGGTTTTTAGTTGCAGGGAATGTACGTGGCTTTCTTTACGAATTCTGTAAAATCGTCGATTTTATGTAAATAGAAAATCATAGAACAATGGTATACGAAAACGATTTTTTAAAATGATGTCAAAGTTTTAATTGTATGGAATCTTTGTACTTTCGTATTCTGTTGAAGATTAAAATTTTGTTTCAATAGTATAACACTCTACGTTTTTATTTGTAAGGATTATATAAATATTTTTATCATCATTCTATAAATAAGTAATTTAAAATGAATGAAAAGCCTTGGCGTAAGTGTAATAATAGCTTTTGTAAAATATGAAAAATATCAATCAATTGCCGCAGGTTTAGAATCTGGGGCGTTAGCCATAAATATAAAAACCGATAAAATTTTAATGGTTTCCAGAACTCATTTAGGAATATCACAAAATAACTAAAATAATTTAAGAAAGAATTTGAGAAGAAAAGTGAGTATAGTTTATAATAGTTATCAAATATTTAAGTAATTACTTTTTTTTTTAGATATAGAGTATAAAAATTAAAAATACTATATTAATAAAAGAGAGTGCTTTAAAAAAGTGGACGTATATAAGTACGGAGCATGGAAAAGATTGAACGCTATATCTTTATAAATTATTTACTTAAATGAGAGATTTGAATCGGTAAGCACGTCGCGAAAGTAAATAATTACTCGCGTGAATGAAAAAATTTCGATATATATCTATATGCAGTTTTACTGCTCGTATAAAAAGTATTCTCGCATAATAACAACCTGTATTATGTTACTAATTGATAATTAATTTTTCATACTGCCATCCAATTGATTTTTTTATTCATATTTTTATTGAAACTTGCTCTCTTTATAATAGACATTAAATTTCAATTAAAAATTATTGAGATTTTTCAAACAAATTAAAAAAAAAAGTATTGAACTAAACGATCTATAAACATAGTATTGCTAAAGTTCATAAAAATTTTAATTTCTCATACGAGATAGACGTACAAGTTCGCCTATATTATAAACTTGTTAAGTGCTGGACGATTTAGGGTAATAAAGCTCTGTAAGTAAATGGACGAAACATAAATCGTCACATATTTATTATTTACTGAATGTTTTACATCGTTTTCAAAAATGTTGCTCATTTCTATACCTTTCGCTTCTGATACTTAAAATAGTAAGCTAAACTTAAGTAAACTAATATATATCTCCGTGGTATAGAGTAAATATATATGCATGAAAAAATGTCTAAATCTTATTTTGACACTACTTATAATTATTAAATATTGTGTTTTAAAAATGTGTGTTGAAACTGTATTGGTAAGAATACTTTATTGTTACTTTCTAAGTATTAATGCTTTGGTACGAGACAGATTCTAATTATACGAATTACCATTTAATATACCGTTTCATTTGGAACAATAAAAAATTTCGAAACGATTTATATAAATATACAAGGCGTATATTTAAACGTATAAATTCACCAAATAACAAAAGAAGACGATAATTAAACTCTAAAAACTATCAAAAAATCTCAAAATAAAACCAAACACCATGAAACGCAAACAAAAGTAAACGAACCGTGAATTTAGTCAGGCAGTGATTTCCATTTCACCACTTTACAACTCCCGTTTCTCGTTTAACCGTGAAATTAATTTATTTACCCAATCTCCATAAACACGCGTACACACACAACGCGTGTATATACTATATACTCCCATTTCCTTAATTAAAGTCGACTCGAATGGAGAAAATTTCACGCGTGTTGCTATTACTTCGCAATTCAGCAACCGCAAGTCCGTCGCTGCATATACACCCCCGCAAATATATACACCGCTGGACCGCGCGCGCCGACAGCCAACAACAGGGTCACAATGTCAGGGCGAAAAAGTAAAGCGTTAGTTCGATGCTGCGCGGTGTCTCTCCTCCCATCTTTTATTCATACGTCGCGCAATCTTATACACCTTATAAATCTTATGCATTGAGCGAGGCAGAGAGAGACAGAGAGCGAGTAGGCGCACGCGCGCCCCTTTCGTTTTAACGGGCCGAGGCGTAAAGAAGCTCCTGAGTTATGTATGGTTTTCCTCTGTCGCCGCGCGTATATACCAAAGCATTAAAGATATGGGAGAGGAAAAATCTCATCTCAGCCTGGAGAGAAAGAAAGAGAGAGTATAACATTGGGCATAAATCAATGTTAGTCGGAGCCTTAATAAATGGCTTTTTAAGGCTCTGTGCCCGGCAGAATGAGAGAGAAAGAATTGAAAGTATTGATACCAATAAATTTTCTCGGCATTTTGGGCGTCTATATACAGGGAACAAATTCTGACAACGTTTCACGTAGAATATCAAACGTATCGGTATATACATTTCACGTGGAGATATATATATATATATATATATATCACCGAGATTCTTACAGTACAATTTTTGTCAAAAATCTTTCCCTATATAATATATATATGTACGATAATTTGAACCGGCGAGTGAGCGTATCACATCATGTGTGCATTCCATTTCGCTGAAACTGCAGCGTATCATAAAAATTCCGCAAAACTATATACCTTGAGCCGACCGAAACTATAGCCGCGATTAGTGTAAGCACTATATAGTGTTGTCGAATCAGCCATCAACGGATACCAAAAAATAAAAAACGGACAAAATAAACACGAATCGTGCGCATGAAAAACGCGAGGGAGCTCAGCTAGAAGGCAACAACTGCTCGTCAATGGCCTGGTTCGAAACTTTTCCTCGAAGTCAATTGAAGTCGCGCGCTCGTGCGCTATTCGATGTGACATGAAACAAAAGCCATAATTTAATGAGATCCAATTATGTATCCACTATACCGCCGCGAGATAGGCGGTGGCGTGTGTAATCGCGCGGCTTTAAAAATTCACGGACAACACAGCCCCCGCGTTATATACTGTGTGTACCGCGCGGATTAAAACATCGGCTGCTATAGCGCGTTTCCAGCGTAAACGAGCTCGCGCTCGCAATCGATACGCTCACTTTCCGTTTCTTTTCTCTCCCGCACCCCCACCCCCGCCCTTTGCCGTGGTGTATAACAAGTATAGTGTGCGTGTGTGGTATAGAGCATTGGCTGACTATAAGGTAGCGCGTGTGTGTATGAGAGAGGGGGATTATTCCTTTCAGCGCGGGCCGCTCTTTTATGCCGCACTCTTTTTATCCCCATGCCTCCTTTCTTTTAACTTGATTCTTTGCTCTCTCTCGCTCTCTCTTTTGGTCCGTGGAAAATCCGAGAGCCGGCGGCCCGGAGATCGAGTGGATTGCCAAGATAACATAAATTGTCCTGAATTCGCGGGGCCGCAACGGCTGATCGTCCAGAAGAGAGAGAGAGAGAGAGAGTGGGAAGGTTGTTTTTACAGGCGGAATAATGAAATTTGTGTTTCGCTGCCGCCCCCGACCGGCAATGAATGTTACCTCTCCAAATAGGATTTTGTTTATTCGCCGCGGCTTTCGGAACTGGGTAATCGTTGTAGATCAATTTTTCCGGAAGGAAAATCAGAGTATATAGGTATACAGGTATATAGCCTCGAGTCTCGCTCGAGTTATTAGTTTAAGCGGTAATTGGAAATGATTTTCGCTATTTAGTCCATTTCAATATTTATCTTTCATCGGGAGCCGGATAATAGACGCGTGGCATTGGAATAGCCAAATTAATTTATACTATACGTTGGAAGTGAAAAATATATGAGCGTATAGATGAACTAATTCTCTTTAACAAGAAGCAAAGTTGAAAGAATCGATTGACGTTAATTTTCCATTAGATTTATCCGTATATAGCTATTTTCATTTACTCGAGGCGTTACGCTCATCAGCCTTTCATTAAACTCTCCTTCTAGGGAGACTAGTCAATTTGGTTCTAATATTTTCTAAGCCTTAAATAGTGGTTTTAGCTTCGTTATTAATCTTTTCTGTTAAATGAACTTGCTGATGTGTACTTTGGAAAATTAATTAATAAAGTTACTGATAAACTTGGAATTACAGTTATTATTATCAAATCCTTTTAATAATGATTAAAACTCTCTGTTCTAAACAGCATAAAATTTAATGTTAATTAGATATTTGCCTATGACAAATGCATAGAATTTCTTGTATTAGTCTAACTCTCTGAGTTTTAAATAATAGAATTACTTTATTTCTAAGTATATTGAATTTAATTAGATTTGCAGAGTAAATGAAGTTACATAGTTTTTAAAATGCAACGTTATTCTGAATTTTTGTTTAATCAGAACTTTGAGCGTTGTGGATGAGGCGAAATTTTTGTTATCGGATAGCGAAACACAAAAATTATTATTTAGCTCATAAAATCGGAACCGTAAATAAGGGTAGAGAGGAAAAAGATGTATAAAAGAGCGGGCGCTGAAATGTATTTATTGCGTAGGTGGTCTCTTGATTATAAATTACATACGAATTTCATTGTTTTCAAGTATTTCATGTATGTACATGATTCGATATATAATAACTTTTGACTTATGACTTTTTTCATGGCTGATATTTTAATATTATAATGCCGTAAGAAATGATAAACTGTTATCGTTAATGAAAGCATTAATTTTCCCCAAATTGCATAATATGAAAAATGACTCAAGGCATTTAATTTGTTGAATTTTCGCCCGCGAATAAAAGCAAGTAACAGTATATCCTTAACTCTGTAATATCTACTTACATAAAATTATTTGACTGATTATAAAATATTACATGATTAAATTTTTCTTAATAAGTTTTGGAATGTAGGTGAACATTTATATTTTATGTTAATTTTATCACAGATAAAGCAATACTATAGCGTAAAACTATCATTCGTAATTGGTAATTCTCGTAATTATGTTATTTCTAATTGTAAAAATATAATTATAGAATGATTGTTCAGGCTTTAGATATAATTATAGTCTAATTAAATTTATCAATTATAGATTCCTTGCTCAAAGAAAGCGTTTTTCTAAATATTGAAAAAAAAATGCGATATAGAAATTATTTGATTTTTACCGAAATTCAACTAAAAATTGTCAATACTTGTATACTATGACTCTATAAGAAATTTTTACGTCTACGATGTTAAATATAAATATTTTAATTTAAATATTACATTATCTCAACATGCTTAGATATTATAATCTTTCAGTGAAGAAAAAATTCAAATCATTCAAGCTAGGCCCGCTTTACGATAAAATTCGTCCTGCATCTCTATACAATAACTCAATATTGTGCTAAAAAATGCGAAGGATAAAGTTCGTAAAGCCTTCCCAATCCTTTGAAATAATAAAGAACGGTTATTAGATTAAATGAATTTTCTCTTCCCATTAGACGAGGGAATTATGACCGGGTCAATTAAAAAGCATTACGCCCGCCTTATACCTCTACCCTCCTCGTATAATAAATTCCACGATTGAGCAGTCACATTACGCTCTCTTATTAAACTTATACCTTTCCCTCGACCAAATCAAAATACCAGCCATAATCTCATACCTCAAAATAGTTTCGTCAACCTCGTTGACCCACTAACCCAAGTCAAATCTTATATTTTTCTAATCAATTTACCCAAGTATCAATCCTTCGACCATACATTCGACATCATCATATTTTTTCGTCCCTTAAGCCTCCATATGAAATTTCGTTCAGCTGTCTCTCGACACATGTAAACACAGGCGATTATATTCAAGAGAGCACCTAAACAAACGTGTCTCGCACCCAGCTGCAGCGCAATCTTCTCTCTACATATTCAAAAGACATCGACATAACCATCCTGTACCTGTCTGTAGGTATCCTCGATGGTAGGTACATAGGATTCGCGAAAGGTGCCCCTCACGAATCGTAGGACGAGTGAGCTCTTGCCGACTCCGCCGGCCCCGAACACCACGACCCTATAGTCATTGCTCTGTTCCGGCATCCTGACATCTGCCGTCGCGGCGGCTTGGCCGGCCCCTCGCGAGGCCTCTACCAGCTTGTGCGCCGAAACAACACTCCTCCTCCTCCTCCTCCTCCTTCTCACACTCCGGGCGTGCACACACCACTCACTCGCGTACACACACTTGATCTCCTACTACTCTCTTTCTTCTTCTTCTTCTTCTTCTGTCTCGCCGGACACGTACCCGTTCCACTTGACTCCGTCTCTCTCTCTATTCTATTTTTCGCGCTCTATCTCTCCCGCGCGTACGTGACACTCGCCGTCTACTCTTCCAAGAGAGAGTGGCGCACGCCAAGGAGCAAGTATAGCGCGCGGCAGCTGTATATATACCTGTATATATATACCTGTTCCACTCGCTTGCTCGCGCGCTATTATCGCAGCTGCTGCTGCTGCTGCTGCTACTGCTACTCCACGTGGTTTCGGCTGCACACACGCACGCGCATATATATAGGCCTGCGTCCGATTATTATTATTCTATACTATATACACACACGAAGCGTCGGCGGGTATTATCTCGCTCGCGCGTGTGTAAAACAAACAAGCACGCGGAAATCCCCGTGAGCGCGAGCAAGCGCGCGCGATCGATCGACGAGTCGAGCGCAGCTCTTTTACCTCTCCTCTCCTCTCCTCTTCTCTTCTCTCTCTCTCACCGCGAGTGTGCGTGAGCTTGCAGCAGCGAGCTAGTCTCACCGGCACCTGAGCTCCGTCTTCTGCTGCTGCCGCACTCGCGTCCTCGGGGATATCTCAATCGAGCCAGCGCCGCTTCTCATCTCCCGTATATAGCTTCACTACTATACCCAGTATAGAAACCGGAGCTAGCGGTCCTCGAGCTCGCAGCAACGACGCCTCTCTCAGCTCCTCTCCAGTGAAATCGCGCCCGCGCGTACAGTCCGACTGTTCTCGGGCTGCGACTACTCACTCGACTCGCGAGCGCGCTCACGCGCTCCTTCGATCTGCTCGCCTGTATGTATATATATGTATATAATAGACGAGAGGGAGAGAGCGAGTGCACTGACAGACACACACGGAAGAGAGGCTCGCGCGCGGGGGCGGCTGCGCCGGAGTTTAACGTGCTATGTGCTCCCGGCCTGGTGCGTGAGAAACAACTGATGCTGCGCCGCCGTCGCCGCCGCTGTGTCGGTCGGTCGGTCGGTCGGCGAGCGCCTCACCTCCCCCGCGGGAAGAGGGTGGGGGACGAGGGGTGGGGGTGTTCCCGAGCGATTGGCCGCGAGTTCAGCGTGCGCGACGACGACGTCGACGACTCGACACGACGCCGCCGCCGC
>JAPYZO010003175.1:0-24807 GCA_030522905.1 Torymus flavipes
TTCCAGCAAACGAAAACCATCTTATGGCAATGTTTTAACTATACATCCATTATTCTTATAATAGAAATTTAACATAAGAAAAGTTGACGAAAAACTGTCGTTAATGATTCGCCAATATTAAGTCCCCACAGGTGGGAATAAATTTTCTACAAGAAAAAATTAAAATAAAAAAAAGAGAGCTTTAATTTAAACTAGGAGTCGTTAAAATTGAATGATTCTGTGCAAAGTTACGTGGATCGAAATAACGATCAATTACGTGAATTAGGAAAGAATCGCTCGTTTTCTATCATTTAACTTTGCACAGAAAACTCTTTTCTTCTACTTTAATTTTTTGTGTGTGAAAAATATGTTAAAAATATAATTGTCAGCTGTTGGAACTTTATATGAGTTAGTCATCAACAACTGTAGAATTCCTCATGTATGAATGTTTATTTTAAAAATTGCTTTATGTTTAGTAATTAACATGACAGGAAATCATGTGACTCTTTTGACCTCAGAAGACAAGAATATGATTGTCCTTAATATTTTTAGAATCTTGTTTTTTTTTTCCTTGCCGCTGCAAATATTGAATTCGTATAGTAAAGATATAATAAATTTATTATGAGGAAATGAATTTGGTTTATGCTCTGAGAATAAAGTGATGTGAATTTGTTATCTTCTCGAGAAAGTACCAAAATAAACTTTTATGAATTTTTAATAAATCCGTTTTAATGGTACTCTACGAAGACATTAATGTTATAATACCTTAATAAAAAAAATCACAATTCAAAATATTGAAATCTTATGTTTTCGTACAGAAATATTAGAATTTAATTTTTTATATTATATATAGAAATCAATATTTACTAGAATACATTTTTTAATAATTTAACATCTTCATCAACAAACTGCCGAAACGGCTGAGTTAGTTTCTATCTGCACAGGTAACACGGGCCCACAGAATAATAAAAGTGGTTTGTGTGATGGACTATACACTGTGATATTTTAAATATTGTTATTGTAAATAATAGAAATATTTCAGCAATATTTGATAACGATTTATTCTGATTACAGTATAGGTGTTACAGAAATACCATAATTTAATTTATCGGGACTGAATATTCTATATGTATCAATGGTATATGAGCCATTTGACCGAAATTTTAACTTTTATGTTACGGTGCTAGAACTTACAAAATTAATAAACCGAGCTAATATTGTCAAGTATGTACTTATAAAACAAGATTCTCTTAACCTAGCGCTTTATTTTTATTAAGATTAAAAATAGTAATCATGACTAAAAATAGCCTTAACTATACAAAATTCAGTGGGCCTTATGCGTACAGCACGAAAATTTTTTAACTAATTTGCTCATAAAAAAATAACTATTTTTCAAATATCACCAAAATTTTGTGAGACCATCTTGACATCCTACTCTTTCAGAAAATTCAATCCGCAAATATGTGTCAGTGTGTCTCTCTTCTTAAAGAAAATGTAAATAAAATAAAAATCGTACCGGGATTTTTGAAATACTCAAAAAATTTTAGTTGAATAAATTTTACAAAAATAAAAATTTTTTTTATAAATTTTCTGATTGATAAATGTATTTCTCGGAAAAACGAAGAAAATGTCGGGTCGCAAATGTGTGCCTCATCTACAAAAAACTCTACTGCATTTGAAAGAAGGACAGATCAACGCTTACCTCGTTTTCAAAAACAACATTATCGGATGGCATATCCACAGGAAGCACACTATATCCCTTAGCATAATAGATTTGAAATGTAGATTTTTACATTTTTTAAGATATTATCTACACGTTAAATTTGTATTTTATGTTTATAACGAAAAAAAAATGAAAATATACTCCAGTAAAAAAATATCACCTGTAAAACAATTTTAATATGATTTTTTAGGGCATTTTTAATGATAACGAACGAATACTTATAAGTAAAAAATCAGATATGCGTATTTTTTTTTGTTTTTCTTAAGGGAGTACACTCGGTACGTAGCTAGACAGGGAGAAAACGCTTCGACATGTTGTTGACTCACACATTAACAGTCGTAAGTTTATCAATGTAGTACCATATTATATGCCTATGTGATTCTAAGCTAATCTTAACCTAACCATAATTTAATAGTTTAAGAGAAACGTGTTTTATTCAAAAAAAAGGCTCTGAATGATAATTTTGAAAGCAGATATGAATCTAGGATAAATTTCTCCATATATTAGAATTGTCTTAGAATTTTTTCATTTGCAATGTTTTTATATACTGCGAAAGCTGCATTTTTCCATCAGAGCCCACGTTATTTTCAATCACTGATTTCTTGCTTCTAAAGCTGTGAATCTTCACAAAATTTGAATTAAGTAGAGCTTCAGAGCACTTTAATATAGCTGCGTCACCCAAATATCAAACGATTTTTATTTCAAATTCTATTATCGAGGGTAATACTTTAAGTATGGATTCAGAAAAGTATGCTGAAAAAAATTCTTTACTTTTTTTAGGCCAAAAATAACAATTTCTAGGTTTTTATTCATCTATATTTAAAAATAAAATATTACTCTACAACATCGTAGAAATATTTTGGGATTTATGCGGTATGATAGGGTAGTCTCTCGATTAATGTGAGTTTAAAAAAAGGTACCGATTTGTTATAATCTGTTGAATTAATTCAGCTATGTACGAATGTGTAATGAATATATATATGTGGCTTCCTGTAAAAACCACACAATTGACATATTTTTCAAAATATGTTTTATGCCTTATTTCTTATCTTCAAACAGTCCTCTATCACATCGTCGCTTCCTACGAAGACTAGCACATTTCACTGCCCTCCCGCGAAGACTAGCACATTTCACTGCCCTCCCGCGAAGACCAGCATATTACACCGTCCTGCTACGAAAAGTAACACATTTCGCGCCTTTGCCGTGCAGACTAGTATACATTTCAGTGCCTTACAACAAAGTGGCAGCTATCTTCTTTCAACCATCACAGTTTCACAGTTTAGTGGTTAAAAATTATACGATAAGAATTTTTTTTATATTTAAAAATTATTTTATAAAAAATTTTAATACAAATTTAATTCTTTTTGTACAACATAAAATTGCATGACAAAATATTTATTTAATTTGAAATATTAAAAATTTTTTTCTATTCTATCCTTAAAAATTCTCTAGTAAAACCACTGTTAATTTATTGACATGTAACTTAATTTACCAATTCCTTGAATTTATTTTCAATATCTCAGTGTCAAGTAGAAAGGATACCAAATATTATTGGAAAAATATTTATGCTGTCGCGATAATTTTTTTTAATTTTATTTAAACAATATTCAATGCCAGTATTTAAAATTATTCCACCAAGTTCATGACTAACATATTACATAGTTCTAATTTCATTTATTTATAGAGATTGAAAAGTAAAATTATGTTCATACGTTGCACACATACCGCACATATACCGCACACATAACATACTGAACAATTGCAATCTACCTGTTTATTCAGTTTTATTTAATCAAGTTATTATACCTGATTTAAATGATGAAAGATGGATTATCAATATATTTTTGTCATATTGATTAATAATAATATCAATTTCTAAACCTATACTATTATTGCCTATAATATCTACAAAATGGTCTATAAATGTTATTGTTATACATACAACCTTTATCAATAAATTATAATTTAAAAAGAGCAGAAAAAAATAAAAATGTTAATACTAAAACATTTTCATGACTTCTATGATAAAATCATTAATTATTAGAAGAAAAAAAAACATAAAAAAAGTCATTTATATTTTAATTAAAGGTTGGAAAAGATTCATTCTTGTTGTAATTGAAAAATTGTTTGCATATATGTATATATATATATAAATATATAATTTGTTAAAAATTAGTGAATCAAAAATTCGCTAATAATATAAAAATGTTTAAAAATCTTACGATTAATTACGTTTTTTGTTTAAAAACGCAATGAAAAAAAAGAATTTCATTGTCACGTCGAATTAAGTAATTTAATAAAATTCGAATTTAATATTTCGCAATATTAATTTTCAAACATACATTATTTATTCAAATTTCTTGCAAAAAGTACTTCCTCTCGTATACACAGCCATCAGTTTGTTGGGGGACACCGAAATGTGCTAGTCTTCGCGGCAAGGCGCTGGAATGTGCTAGTCTTCGCGGCAAGACGACGAAACGTGCTAGTCTTCGCGGCAAAGGTGCGAGATGTGCTAGTCTTCGCGGCGAAGATGCGAGATGTGCTAGTCTTCGCGGCGAAAGCATGAAATGTGTTACTTTTCGCTGGCAGGTTTCGAAATGTGCTAGTCTTCGTAGGAAGCGACGACATAATCATGACATAAATTACTAAAGAGTACTCGTCGTCTTGAATAAGCACAAGGAAAAACGCTATATCTTTATTTTTTTCAACATGTTCCTGAAATAACTATATGCCTCCATTTGTTTAGAATAACTCCTGGAAAATCATACAAGTCCACTTTTTCTCATCCAATATCCAATATCCTGAAAAAACGATACAACTCTACTTCATCATTTTTTCAATTGAATATTTTCGAAATAAATTATGTAACTATATTTAGATACTTTTTAATGCAATTTCTGTAGCCAGTAGCGGCATATATCAACAATATATACCATAGCCGCGTTTACACAGTTTTACACAGTCAATATAGAGAAGTTCATTGGCGTGGCTAGTATGATAGTATTGAGATTTGACATCCATATATTGATGCCTATATTGACCCTAGTCTATTTCAGTTTGTGACGAAGACTAGCACGTTTCAAAGTCGTTATACTTATGCTAGTTTTCGGCGTTTTGGTTGCAGTTTTGTGAAATGTGCTAGTCTTCGTCAGAATACCGCAAAAAGCGTAAGGGACGTCGTAAGGGACGTCGATACTTGGCGACCGATTAACCTGTATATTTAAGCCATCTTGGCTAGCTATATAGATATATTTTAGTATCTATTTTAGTTAGCTATATACCTATACGAATGTCGAATTCCAATATTGTTTATGGAATTCTTCGTGAAAAATGAAGAATAAAAAAGTGACGTTAGCTTAGCGTCGTATGCGATACTATTTTTCGGGAAATGGCTATTTGAAGAAAAATTCCCATGTTATTTGTATATCTATATATAGTGGCATCGTACAAGTCGTATTGTTTGAAACGTTGTTTTGGCATCTTTTATCTTACACCGACATTTTTTATTATTTTTACAATAGTATACGTAAATAAATGAAGAGTTTCCATCATAAATAATATATATGCTTAATGCACAATTTTGGCGATACTGTGATTTTTATGACGTCATTGGTCGATGAACTACCTTAACTTTGTACATTCTATTTTTCGATCCACATAATTCATTATTCTCCTTAAATCTATAATAATGAGTTTTTCTCTAGAATCAACTCAAATCTTTAATTTTCTTATAGAATAATCCTACTCGAGATTATCGCTTTTTGTCCTGAATTGATTCAAACCTTGAAGTAGTTGAAACTGGAATCTTTACAACAGAAGTAAAATAACCATTTTAGCCAACTAACCCAATAAAAAGATAATAAAGTCATCTTTAAGTAAAATAGCGATCGCTCCATTGACCCTATAATTTAGCACTACAATATTAATTCCATATCTTTTAATCTCACAAAAACATCTCACAAATCATTTCGCCACTTTAAAAAAAAAGAACTGCCAAAGACATCGCTGACTTACTCAGCAAAACCCTTTTTTCAACCATGTCATCGCTTTAGACACTCTATTATGTCACGAAGGTTGCACTCACCGTAGCAAAAGCTAAATATACCCCGTGATCAAACGCCGCCGATATTCGAAACATCATCGCTCCCCTCCCAACGCAAAAACCTGGCAATCCCGCAGTATTAATCATACGCACTCGCAAAAAGGCCTCTCATCTTCCCGGCAAAACCAGCATTCTCATGAAAACCATCAAAAACATCATATACTTCGACACACACGCATACACGTATAAATGCGCGCGTACTCTGCCACTTAACTGGAAGCGCTCGGGTATAGACACGCGGGCGCGAGAAGGGACGGGTCATCGCGCCGATTCCCCAAGGCCGTCCGCGAGCTAGTTCCCCGCTGCCGCTGCTGCTTCTTCTTCTTCTTGTTCTTCTTCTTCTTCTTCTTCTTCTGGCCCGCCGCGCGCTCGCTCGCTGCATTCTTTCGCACGTACTAGGCGAGCGAGCGGAGCAAGGTCGTTCCTTGCTCGCTGCATTGTGCGATTTTCCGAGATCGCGCGCCGCGGGTAATGAGCGCAACGCCGCCGCCGCCGCGCCGCTGAGGATGAATATGAGGGGGTTGGGGGACAGAGAGAGAGAGAGAGAGAGAGAGAAAGAGCGCAAGAAGTGATTGGTGGGCTGGACGATATGCTTTTTTGAGATTGAAGGCTCGTCTGTGGTGCACGCGCGTGCCGACGAGGTATGTTGGGAACTTTCGGTTTCGATTTTTCCTGCATTGCGAGCTTCGATCATTATGGGTTTGAGAAATGCGGGCTTGTTGGGAGGGAGCGCTGAGGTTCATTAAAGCGTTATTAATCGTGATTTCAGTGCAGTAGACAACAAATTTGCTCTTATTTGTAAATAAAAAAATCTAATTACATGAAACAATTTTTCGTCTTGATGATCCTTTGAGTAAAGAAAGTAAATTTTTGCTGATTTTAATCATTTATGATATTTTATACGTATTTATTAGTCAATAAATTGGTATTGTGTAATATTATTAATAAATTGGCCGGATATAACTAATTATTTGACGTTGGCATTCATATTTTCATTTAAAGCTATTCCTCTTATACATATCCGTTAATTTCTTCATAGTTGTATTTATCTCGTGGTAATAAATAATTTTCATTACATGAAAAAATTATACCTGCGGAATGAAATTTTGTACGTATGAGTCATGCTGACGACAATGCTGACCGGTTGGTATTATAACTACTTATAGCTATCATACACAGCTAGTTTTTTTGTTTGTTTGCCGAGCCTATTTGAAATTAAAAAAACATTGCATAATATCACAATTTTGATCTGTTGCATTTTTAGCAAGTTGTCTACCTTGATTTCGCAATATTTTATTCAAAATCTAAATTACAATTAGCAAAAGCGAGGGCAAGTCATTCTTTGTGTTCCAACCTTTACTTCTTTAATTTTTATTTTATACAAAAAAAATCTTTTTTACGCATCAAAGAAAACAAACCAATCAATCCAGATAAATATGCAATTCTTTAAAAAATATTCAATGTCACCGTTGACTCACTTTTGATTATTTAAATGCAAACATTTATCTAAAAAATAAATTCTCAGAGTACATATTGTAGTTTTGGAGGGTCTTCGCCTACGCGATTACGGATAAGATCTATAGCATTGGTATAAAACATAAAACGAAAGTAATACCATACAAGAATGACGTTGGTCCCATGACAAAACTCGAGACACTATATCCCTTTCAAAAACTTTTCGAAACTCAGGTTCCTTCGGCGAACCACCGTCGGTGACTCCTAAGCCTTGAGCTCAAAAATAAACCCATAATCATCGTTAAAAAAGAAGAAGAGGATGCGGCGGGCCCTCGATGCATCGGCAAGGCCCGTCGAACCTCCAAACGACAACAATAAAAAAGAAGCGAGTCGACCGAGACAGCGCGAAAGAGCGCGCTTCTCCCGCGGACGCAGCCCTATAAGCCTTCTCTAGCTCTTTCTCTCCCAGCGCGCGCTTCTCTTCCCTCCTTCGTCCTTTGTCAATAGACTCGCTCGTCCGGGCAGCTCTGCGCGCCGGCTATAACTGGTAGTCGACGCTCCTCTCTCTCTTCTTTCTCTCTTAGCAAAAGGAAGAAGTCGCGTGCAGATTCCCCCGGAGTCAAAGGATGGACGCTGGCTTGCTGGCTCGCTCGCTCGGCTAGCTCCGTCCTCCTCCTCCTCCTCTCGGGACAGGAATAGCAAGGATGACGTAAGCATATCCTGGCAGCGTTCGGGCTGCTCGGCCAGTGGCGTAAGACGCCGAGGGAGCGCGCGGGCGCGGAGAGGATAGGAGTAGTTCTGCAAGCGCGCGCTGCACGAGGGGGTGTCAACAAGTGTCTCTGACCTCGCGCTCTGCGGCTGTTCGTATATATAGTATACCTACTGCGCTTCTCTCTATACTACTGCCGCTGTTGCGGGGTACCTACTCCTTATACTTACTTGTTGCTTCCTCGCGAGCGAGCGAGAGAGACGAGCACGAGCTGTAGATGTCCTTTTTTTCCTGAAATCGGATATTTCAGAGGCACGCGGGGATGTTAGAAATTCCTTTCCGTTTTTCGTAGTTTTTGGAGCTTTCAAATTCTTTTTCGGATTTTTTTTTCTTCTAAAGATCTTTCGTAGGAATATGGTGAGTATGAATAGTTTTAGTCTATGAAATGCATTTTTCGTTGTATAATTTTTTATTCAATTCTTATGGTCTAAAATGTTAAAATATTTTAATAAAATAAATACCTACTTAAAAAATTTTTTCATTTTTCTAAAGAAAAGTCTGATTTTGCATAGAGTGAAAAATCTACTAATGATTGTTTAAAGTGTGACATTCATAAAAATTTCAGGTTGAATACCTTCTCATTATTTTAAATTACTCTGGTATCATTTCAAACAAAGCAAAACGCCCACGGCAACCGTTTCTCCGAATCCGTCGTTTACGTACTTCAAAGTAGATCTTTAATTTTCTTTTTTGTGTTTAAGAATTTTTAAATATAATAAACCTATATTATATTGAAGAAAACATCTGCCAATCAACAGTTGAATGAAAGTTATTGTATTTTTATCTACTATGGATATAGGTAAAATGAATGTCAGAATTCTTAGTAGAAAAGTTGTGTAGTTTTATAGAGGGACTTTCTACAACTGTTTGATTTTATCGAGACTTTTATAATCGCCTTTTATATCGAACTAAAGATGCCTCGATAAAACTTGCTGATTGTCTACCGTGGATTACCAAGACCAATGATTATTGACATAATAAAAAAAATGATGTAAATTTTATTGCTTTCTGTACCTATATGTCTTCGCAAAACTCTCAGAGAATTCGATGAAACATATAGATTAAAATAAATAGTGTCTTTATGTCTACTTGGGACTGAGAATGAAGAATATTAAAAAGTTTTGAAGAGTACACCAATAGACAGTATTGACCATTAGATTCGATTTTACAACATAATAAAAAAAAATTATAATTTTAGGAACATTTAAAAACAAGCCATAAGTTTTTGGCAATAAATTTTCGGAAACTACAACTGTAAATAAAGTTTCATAATTACGTATAGCGAAGGCGATACTTGGTCCTGAATTAAGATCAGCGCATGCACTTATTATCTCGATATTTACGAATTTTTCGCTACACCATAATTTTTGGTTTTTATCTACAACTTTTAGTTGCCGTTTTACGACTACATTATTTTGTAAATTAACGACTAGGCTCTGTACCTTACTAAATACTAGTTATAACATACATAGAACATTATTTTTGTGTGAAAAACCTAAGTCATAATTTGCAAGTAATAGTATTTTTTGGAAATTAATCGCTATTACTTTTTTTCTTAACTTTGTGTTGAAATTATCCTTTCAAATGTAGCTAAATTTTAAAAACTGTTTTAGGATCGCGAGTTTCCTACAATAGCGTTAAAGTAGTAAATTGCATCATTCATTAATTCTATAACTATTTCAGTTTCATTTGTAAATTATTAAAGTAACATCTTAATAATTTGATGTAAAAAAGTCTTACAAAGACAAATTACTTAGTATTCGAAGAACGTCTTTGTAAAAGCTATATTATCATGTACGACTCAATCAAATTGTAAAAAACTAACATTAAAATGTCTTTATGAAAAAGTATCACTGTAACAAACATGGAGCATAAGAAATCATTCATTCCTGGCCGCTCCTCTTCTGGTCATCGAAAAAAGTAATGAAAAAAACCATCATACGACGGACGCGAAGTCGCGCCGTTCCCTAATCACAGGTAGGAGCGAGAAAGCTCCTAAGCCATTCGGTAGTCTTTATATACAAACTCTCGCACTCTGCCTTGGCGCATTATGTGGGTAATTACGTGGGCGCGCAAAAGTCGCGTGGGCTGGGCCTCTGGCCTTCGAAGTCCTTCGGTGGAAGTCGCGCACCGCGGGGAAACGAGAGAAACGCGCGCGTAGGCTCTCTCTCTTGCCGCGAGCTTAGAGTGGGTGGACCGGACACTAGTCCGTATAATATACTCACCGCGCTCCTTTTCTCATCTCGTTAAGTTATGCGCGCATAACTGTATCTCCATATTGCGAGCGCGAGAGCAAAGTGACGCACGCTGAGGAGGCTCCGATTGAAATTCACACTGCGGGAGGAAAAAGTAGTAGAGTACTACGGAGGATGCAACGGCGGCAGCGACTTGTGCAAGCGATCGATTCGCATTCCGTATTTAGAGCTGAACTCGATCGTGCTATAGCTCGTCATATTTTAATGTCATGGATGATCCTACAAGTAGCGTGTGCGTGTGCCAGCTCTTATTTTTAAGGTGTGAAAGGCTCGCGGTGGAATATTAAAAAGCGACTAATGTTGCGGGAGAGAGAGAATGACTCATTGTTCTAGCCAAGGATAGGACGAGTTTTTGAGCAACGCTTAATTCCGCGAACTGGTGATGCGGCGAGATTCAATTTTTCACGACGATGGGATGATTAGAGGCGAAATTGTAGAAAGTTATAAAAGGCGTCCACACGCATGTCTTCGAAATGCTTTGGGCAACCTATTTTTTCATAATAAGGTGGAACGTCACACTTTTGATGCGTGAAAGAATAATGTAAAATTTTTGGACTGTATAAAGTTTTTATGTAAATAATAAAATTTCATGTACAAGTCGTGTATCCTACAAATACCTTAAAGATAAATACGAAAATGACGTATTTATGCTTTAGCTTCGTTCTTCTTTGCTTTGCGCTGTTCCTTCTTTTTAGTCTTTTCGGTTTCTTCGTGTAAGCGCCTCTTCTTGCGAAGAAGCCAAATAGCCTTAGCTCTGTCTTCTCGTCCCTTCATCATACTCTTGTACAGTTTTCGATGTTTGTTCTTGACTAATTTCTCTCGTAAACGGTACTCTTGCCTTTCTTGACGGCTCTTCTCCCAAGGGTCTGTTTTCACTACTTCTCCGCTCTTTACTTTCATTTCCTCTTTCTGGAATGAAATATTAATAGTTAAAAAGTGAAAAGATTACTTTATAATGAAAAATAATAATAAGATTTTATAGTACAACAGTTTTAAATAAGCATTTGTTGAAGTATAAATTATGATAATATATATTTTAAGTATTCAAAAGTGCAGAATTGAATAAGTGAACACTGTTAATTAAATGTAAATCCAAAACGGACGAGATAAATATTTATTTGTATTTTATTTACAAAGATTAAAAAAATTAGTGAACATTATTTTTATTTCTAATTTATTTTAGCAATCGAAATAGTCGAGTTTTATACTTTTCATATACAAAAGAAACGAAAATAAAATAAAGTAAAAGTACATACCTTGCGTAATCTTTCTTTTTCTTTTATATCCTCTTCGTTAGCCTTTCGCGATTTTCCTTTTTTACTCTTTTCTACAACAACTTCGTCCTCTTCGTCTTCTTTTTCTTCTTCCTCCGCCTCCTCCTCTTCGTCTTCCTCCTCGTCTTCCTCATCCTCATTCTCATCCTCACTCATCTTTTCAGCATTCTTATTATCTTTCTTCTTTTTATCTTCATCACCTTCCAGTTTTCCATCATCTCCTTCCACGTCATCTTCAGCCTCGGACTCGTCGTCCATATCTTCTTCGGCGTCTAAAAATAGTAGAATAATTAGCAGATAAAAATTTAGAGCCAATTATTTTTTACGTCATTCATAAAATTATTTTTTGGCTCAGCACTTAAAAGAACCTACCATAATTCAACTTGAAGTCGGGGTCCATTAATGCTCTTTCCTCGGGCGGGATGTATGTTTGGTCGCGTCTTGCGTCCGAGAACGGTGAAAGATGCGGAGGTAGCGTGCATCCCATCAAATATTTTTCTACAGGTAAAAGTTCTCGGGCATTCACAGAATCAAATACCCACTGGGGCTGCACGTAATATCTGTCAAAGGCAAATACAATTTAAGTCGGTTATAAATATGAAAAATAGAGGATCAAAAATGAGTATGAAATAGTCTAATAAATTAAAAAAACTTTTTTATATCTCCTATTATGTATTTTTAAAGATAATTGAAAATTTTTAAAGATGAAAAACCGCAAAGTAATGAGTAAAGTAATTAGCTCATTCACTTTGAAATGATGTTCCATAAATATTAAAATTTTTAAGTTACAAATTATGTGTGTTCACAGATTAAGTAAAAGAGGGCTTTATTAAAAATTTCTCAAATTTCTCTATTAGATCACATTGTTAATGATATGAAAAACTTTTAAGAATTAAAAATTTGTTATTTTTTTTTTTTATACAGCAAAACTTGGTTTTTTTATTATTTAAACTCCACTCTTTAAACTATTTTATTTAAAAATCTCAAATTATGATATAATATTTACCTAGAAATAAATTGCTTATCCATATTTGGCCTGTCAACAATTTGGTGAGTTATAGTCTCATCATTTTCATCAAATGTTGCTCCAACATATAGTAATTTATCCCAAGATACCTCTGCACCAAAACAACGAAGAACAAAAACGAGTGACTCTCTTGGTACTTCGCGATTCAAAAAGAATTTAAGCCCTTTGAAAAGAGTCTTTAATTTTTTTACATTTTCTAGTTCAGCTTTAGCTTCTGCAATCTTTTCAGCATCGTTTTCCTAAAATATAATTTATTTCTCAATAAATAATCAATAATGTTTGTACAAAATTTAAAATAAAAGATACTTACTGAAAAAGTATCTAGGTCTAAATCATCTTCTTCAACTTCCCCTGTAGGATTTAAACTTACTAAATTAACATTTAGAGCACTGATTCTTTCGGAAACAAAAGCTTGTTCATCTACAAGTGCTTTATCAGAGATACCTAAACAAAAATTAATTAATATTAACATGAGTTAATGAATTTAAATACTAAAGGAAACTTGTATTTTCATTAAAATTACTTACTGATATTAGCAAACTTTGGAGGATAATACAGATTTAGTGAGTGATAAAGCCTGTAATTCACAAATCCAAGCATAATGATATAAAATTCAACAAATATAGACATAATTTTAAAATCTACTTCATTTTTCTTTTGAGGTTCAAAACCAAAGTTATGCGGTACAATCCATGTAATAGTCTGTCCTTTTATTTCAGCTTGGTAATAATATCCTTTGATTGAAACGAATACTTTACGGAGAGCTTTAGCCGCTATTACAGCATGCAGAAATTCAATCGTTAACCTTCTACAAAGTAAACTCTGGTCACGAGGTATATGTGGCAATGATGGGAAAGTACTGAATAAGTAACACAATGTAAGGCAATCGTCTATATCTCTCAAAGCATCGATAAATGTGGGGTATCTTTCTTTCACAATGTGGTCAAGTTTGATTGTAGGATGATTTCGTAAATATCTTCTCATTTCTTTGAAATCTCGCATTGCCTTTGCCCTGCTGACTTTTCTGGAAAATATCTATGAACAAAAATATAAATAATTTTTTTATAATTTAATTACCAGAGTAAATTTGTATAAAACTAGAAAATATCAAATACATACTTTGTAATCCCTCAGTTTCCATATTATCGGCTCATGCATTAAGAATTGTATGTCCTTTTTGTGATATAGTATTTTAATACGAGTATCTCCCTTTTGTGCCCTTTTTCGATTACGAGGTTCTCTGGGATAAATTCCTTTTAAAATACATAATCGACGAAATTCGTTCAAAGAAAGTTGTAATTTTTTTAATGCCTGTTTTCTTGACATAAACTGTGTTGCCTCTCCTGCCTCATACTGAAAAAAAATAATTTTTATTTCGTTTCATTTTATGATTATTATTCTAAAATTAACACTTGTATTTTACTATAATATTTTAGTATAAATTAACGAATATTTCGATTAAAAACAATATTGTATACATGTACATAACCTCACTTTATGTTATTATTGAATAATTTTGATGTGATTTACCTTCTTTTTTCCTATTACAACCATTTTGAAATGCTGTGTTTAATTAGCCTTCTAGCAAACAAACATTTATATCAAATTAAATTATTTATTTTCTTTATAGAATTAAAGTTTTGCATATACACATTTTGACACGCGTCTATACACGTGCTGATCACTTTTTAAAAGGTTACCGACACAGTAATGGTTTGTCGAAACAAATTTTTTTTGGTTGGTCACATTGTAATAGCGGAAATTTTAAATTTTATGTAAAAATGTCAAAATACAATTATAAAATTTTATTTTTAAATTATTTTCTACGTTTATAAAAAATATTTCAATCACTACTAATTTTTAATTAATTAAAAATATTCTACATTTTTTAATGATACATTAACATACATTTTAATTAAACATTCTAGGTTGGTAACTGTATTATACTTCACCATCTGTTTGTGAAAATTGGAACTTTTACTGAAGTTTTATCTTACCATTAAACGCTAACAAGTATTTGTATACTTTTTGATTTCACCTCGGATTTCACTGCATATTGCATGGTGAAGAGCAGCCTTTTTCTAATATTTTAACGTTACATATTAGCAGAAATATATATGTTATATTAATATTGTGTTATGGAAACACAAGAAAATTTATTAAAAAGTTTTGATGAAAAGATTCAATGGGGTTGGGATATGGTAGAGCAATTGAAACTCGTGGAGAAGGTTGAAGGTGTTGACAAATTAATACGAAAAATTCAACAAGAAGTCAAATTTTTGCAAAAAGTAATTACTTAGTTTAAATATTATCAATATTATTTATTACTATAGAATTAGCAATCAATTTTATTTTCAATAACTTTTACAAGGTACGCTCAACGGGGAATGTCAAGAAAGAACATCTGCAAAGTACAAATTTAATACATCTGAATGCAATAGTTAAGCGACTTCTATCTGCAAATGAACCTGTTAATGTTCTGAAACCTTTCAAATACCAGAATTCAAGATTGGAAGTGGATATTGTATGTGATGGAGGTTCGAGTTGGGTAAAAGTAATTGCTCGTAATGCCAGGGCTCTTACTCTTATTTCAAGAGGAAATGCTGAGTATGGACAAAAATCAGTTTTTGATCAAGCTGAATCTTATTTAAAATGTGCTAAGAATCATCCTCATATGTACAAACCACCAGATATCATTTTTCATTTTGCATGTGGTATAGAGAAACCATTAGCAAATAAATTAGAAAATTCATTAGGTATTATAGTCGAGGGAGAGATAATAGATGTTCATGAAGATGATATCATTCATGGTGAGAAAAGAACACATTAACTATTATGAAAGTAAAAAGATATGCTTTTATACCTTCATAAAATCTCTTATTTTTTTTATTTTTTCAGATGAGTTATTATACTCTGAGTCTGAGACTGAATCAGAAGAATCTGCAACAAGTAGTAATGTCTGTGATTTATTAGAACTAAACACAAATATTGAATCAACGGATATAACAATACTTAACTTAGATGTATCGACTCTACTTGGCTATGTAACTAACATGGCAAATGGTCATGCAAATTTTTTATATGTAGAACCATTACTCACTACTCAAGCTGAGTGGGAACGCTGCCGTCCCCTAAAACCAGTTTTAGATAATCTGTTTCATAATAAAGAATTAGTTGTTTGTCAAACTGCCTATGATAATTTCATAAATATTGTTAATTTAATTGGTGGCCCTAATGAGAAAAAAAGAGCAGATGAACTTATGAGTCGAGTGAAAATTGTTGATGATATTCCAAAAGGGAGAATCATGGAATTAAGTGTTGGTGGTAAAATTAAAGAGCGATCAAGATTAGTCTTTGCAAGTGGAGAAAATTTAAAAAGCATTACTGTTTCTGCTAATGAAGGATTTGTTCGTGCAGCTAGAATGCAGGTGAAATTCCAAACCTTACTATTAAATTTATAGCTGTATTTTTTCAAAGATAAAGTTTTACTTTGCAAATATGTTCCAGGGAATAGAATGCATGGTTTTCATTCATGAACCACGATCGCTGTCTGAAATGAAAGAGCTTAATGCAAAAAAACTCGAATCATCTTGACACAACTTAGCCAATTCAGAGAAAATATTTTTTTGCAATTTTGCAACACATCGTACAATTGTACATAAAACGAATTTTTTATACAGGTATCAAATGAAACGCAATCAATGATCATTCTATTTATAAGTTATTGTATTTGTTTACAAAATATTTATTAAATGTTAAATTTTTGCTTATTACACTAAGTTTAGTCAATCGAGTTATCCATTGATTCTCGTTGCAAGTCCGCCTCCACGTCTAAACTCTTCTCGAACTCTAAAACAAAGCAACGACCGACTTCAAAAATTCGTGAACAAAAAATTCAACTACTTATGTATGCAATCGGAGCATCACCTGCAATGTAGCTTCGAAACTTTGGATTTCTCTCTCTCGCAAGCTCGATGAACTCTCTGCACTTGCGTCGATCGCCCAGAGCTTTGTGACACTTGGCGCTGTTCAAGAGCGCTTTGATGTTGGCTTCGTTGACCTTTAGCGCCCACTCGCAGTCGCCGAATGCCTTCTCGTGGAGTCCAAGCTGCATATAAGCGAGCGCGCGGTTGTTCCAAAGCACCGCCGAGTCCCGGCGCTGCTCCAATGATTTACCGAAGTACGTGATCGCCTTCTCGTAATTTGCCTCCCGGAACGCCGCGTTGCCGATCCTCTTGTAAGTCTCGGAACGTTCGTTGCGCGCCTTGCGCTCCTCCGCGCGAGACTTTGCGTCCTGCTCCACGCTCCTCATGAAGGCCTCTAATTTATTTTGTAGAAAAGGATTTGTTAAATCTTTTTTTCGCTTATAATTAAAACGTTTACTAACAAGTACTGGGAAATTTTACGTTAATTGTATTAATTAAAAAATGTTTTATGTAGCAAGTAGCTTACATTAGCTTACACAATGGAATATGTATTATACAACCGACATTCATGAAAATATTTTGAATATAACTTTTTCTAAAAACTCAGCTTACATTAGCTTACACAATGGAATATGTATTATACAACCGACATTCATGAAAATATTTTGAATATAACTTTTTCTAAAAACTCGTATTGAGAAATAATAATTCTGTATTAAATTATATTCTTTTTGAATCTATAAAATTTCAGTTAATAATAAAATTTATTTTTTAAGATATAATGTAATACTTCTTACTGCAGGATAGATTAATTTTTTTACAACTACATTACAAAGAACTGGTAATATAATATTTAATCATAATTCATGTATAAATATTTTTCAGAAATTTTAACTTGAATATAATAAATCATAAAATGGTCAAAAATTAAATTGTCATTATTAAATTTAAATTTATCAATATGTTTCACGTAAAAATGGTATACACCTTGTGACATTTTGTTTGGGTCCGAGTCTTCTGCAGCATATTTATTTATCATTGATCGATCGGTTTTTATTTTGACTTCTGTCAGCTTTTCCATTATTATTTTCTAAAATTTTATCCGCTAACAGCATTCCGTACTCTTGCTCTTTAGTATCGGTGGAAGCAAGCTGTTTTACGATTTTTTCTGAAAGAATTTCATTTATTAGAAAAAAAGCAAGTGTAAAATTAGAATCATTGTTAAACGATAGTCTTTTTCTTAATTATACTTATATGTAAGAAGATGTGTTTACCGACTTCGGTGACGCGGTGCATGAAATTTTGAAACTCTTCTTCAGTAATATTTCGATCCGTTTTTAGTTTTGAATTAAAGGAATCGATAATATTATTTTGTTGGTCCGATGGCAAACTAAAATCTTTTGATTCAAATTCGCTATCCATTTTTTAATGTACAAAGAAAGTAGTTTTGGAGCAAAATATACTTCGGAGCAGCAAATGTTTTCGCGATTCTCTAACTCGCTCGACTTGTTAGTGGGATTGCCATGGACACGCGCGAGGCTTGTAAATGAACATTTATTTGATGTCTTTAGCATAGATATATCTACCTACTTCTCAATTTTATTTTAAGCAATAATAATGCATACTGATTATATTATTATGTAAATATATTATACAATTTTAAGTAAAGCAGAATGACTTATTATGTTAAAGAACAATGAATTATTTTATTACATGATAATTATGAATCATATCAAAAGGTTAAATATTTATCAAGCAACTTATAATGATAATAAATATTCAGATAAGAATAAGACCTTAAATTCAATTTAATTTCTATTATATTACATTAAAAAGATTGTGAAATGATTTTTAAATGGACAAGGATCATTTTTTATTAACTTATGTGATGTCTTTCTTTATCCATTTTTTCAATCGGTTTAAAAAACTAACAATCGAAAAGAACATTGTTTTATTATCAATAATGCTTGAAATTATAATTCCGTAAGAGCTATCGCGTAATAAATTGACAGAATAAATGGTAACTACTTGTAATGTTAATTTTTACTAGCCATTCTATGAATTTTCAAAGAACCTACAAAACTGGCATATCATCAGCTGATAACTTCGCTCTCTACTCATAGAACCATCGTCGAGTTTATCCTGCACGGCCGCGTAAGTACGAGTTCAGCCGTTGCTCGATCGCGGAAAAAAGACGGAGCTGGGGGGGGGGGGGGGGGGGGGGGGGGGGGGGGGGGGGGGGCGCAGCCACTGCCGCCACCGCGATCGGCGCGGCCTCCGTCTGCGTCAGTGTCTCGTGAGCTTCCATCGCGTTCCACTCGTGCTTCCTCGTGAACTCCATAACCAGCGTTGATAGCTCGCAGATATAGTCCTACCAATTCCGGTACTCAGAGTATATCCACGGGATTTTTCTCCCGACCAGTGGAAGCGTATAATCAGTGCCTTATCTCGGTGCCGTGTCGCCGAGAAAGAGAGTGTGCAAGTAGCTGAGCGAGCAGCAGAGGCGGCGTAAACGCTCGCATCGCAGAGGAAGAAGAAGGAGAAGAATGGCGGACGACGGCCACGAGAACGGCACGAGCAACGGCGACGTGCCGGAGATCGAGCTCATCATCAAGGTAAGGGAGACTCTTCCAACTGTCTTCGTCGTCGTCGTCGGTCGTGTTAGCCGCTGCTTCACTTCCGCCTCGCGCGCCAACTGTTGGATGTGGAGAACTGCCGCGAAATGGGCGTGGAGAGAAAGAAAGAGAGAGATAGAGAACGAAACGGTTGCTCGCGCGAGGCTCTTTTTCCCCAGCCCCGCGGTGCGGCACCTGCTCTTTCTCTCTCTCTCTCTTGCTCCTCTCGTGCAGTATGTATATAAGTATACACGCAAGGATATCTCGTTTTCCGTTTTCCCTCTCGGCAGACCGCGCGCGTTTCCTCTTTCTTTGGCTTCCTGTGGGAGTGTTTCGCTTCCCGGAGCTCGTATTCCTCTAGCCCGCGCCCTCCTCTCTCCCTCTCTCGCTTGCTCTGCGACAGGCAAGCGCTCGGCCTGCAGAGATATTATTGTCGACGTTGCAAAAGTTGTCGACGACGACTTTCGCGTTAACAAGCGCAGTAGCCCATGTTGCAAGGAAATGAAAATTGTTTTTCCTTTTGAGCGAGCATTGGAGTAAACATTGCCGAGAGAACCCGAAGGTTATGTATGTTATACCTCGGAGCGAGAGTAAGCATTGATATATATTATACTTTATCGGAAGAATTAAATTCTTTTAGCGTTCGAATACTCGACTTTTATTGCTCTAGTGTAGATAAAGGCAAAAGAATGTTATTGGCCGTTGCATTCTTCGTCGTGACTCGCGCTGGAGCGAGCACAATGTTATATACGGGCAGTTAACATTGAAATGCAGAGAGAGAGATAAGAGCATTTCGAAGCAAAGGGTTAAGTAACCTTAATTCTGTTTACGGAAGCGCGGGCTTTATTTGTTATGTAAACACTTCCTCGTGGAAAAAAAATGTTACCAGCAGTCCACTGTCATTGGCGAGGCGTCAATTGAAACGTAGCGTATATACAACGTTATTACACGACCCCACATGTATTTCATTCAGCCGTTTAAAATTACGCTCAATTTATGACCCAGAATTGTAAACACACGAGTTTAGGGCTCTCGTAGGTATTTCGACTTTTCCCCGTAAATCGCGTGAAATATTTTCTTGTAATGGCCAATTCTCTAGCTAAGCCTTTGCCGAGTCGGAGTTTCCTGGAACGCTCGTTATAGACCCTGGAAAATTCCTAGCACTCCGAAAATCAAAAAAGTTCGCACTCCCGCAGAGCGTAAATCATCTTCGCGCGCGACTGTGGAGTCGTTAAAGCCCTGCCGATGGTGAGAGTTTCGCGCGAAACGTGTATAAGCTCCGTTTGAAGAAAAACGGCGGCTTGGATACATTGCTCTCTGCCACCAGGAAGAAGAGGCTCCGTGTACAAGGGCAACTCGCGCGAGGAAAACAAAATGAGGAGCAAGTAAAGTAGAGAGCGACGTTGTCGAAACGAGCAACTACTTCCTCCCTCAGCCCCTCTCCTACTCGTTTATATATACTCAAGCACAGCTGCGTTTGCGTTCGACTCTTCTTCCCTTCCTCGAGAAAGCGGTTCTCTCTGCGTGCTCCACGTATTTCTTTCTCCTCGTTGTTTTTGCGCTTGCACCGCAGAGAGGAAGGGAAACCGAACGAGTGCGCGCCCTTCGCGCGAGAGACTCGCTCCCCGTGTCAGCTGTTTTTTGTTTTTATTTTGAGCGCGCGCGTGCGTGTGCAGCCGGCGAAAATGGAGTGGGGCGAGGGGAGTGCGCGTGTTGCTTCTAGATGCTTCTTTGCCGCCACTGTACGCGAAATGAGAAATTATGCGCGAGGATGATCATTTCGTTCCGGGTTTTCTTCGTTTCGTCGCTCGCCGCGGAGAAACGGAGGAGAGCTTGCTTGGCCATGCATCGCTTGTCGGCAAAGTTAAATGTCAACTTCCGACGAGAAATAAAAGAAAGTTGCGAGCGGGAAAAGCCGGTGCCGTGCACGCGCACACTGCGGTGAAAATGGTTTTTGTAACGGAACGTCGTTGATAGTTGCAGCGTGGCACGCCGCGGGATGGGAAACGAGTTTTGTGTATAGGATCGCTCGCGGACAGGACAGTTTCTTTTTCAACGAGCGGTCTTTTTAACGCGGAATAATTCAATTAAAAACGATTTACAGGTGTTGCTTGCGTTACGCTTTTTTATGTAAACAATTAGAAAGAAACTAATAAATTTAGGCGAACAGAAAATTTAGATAGAAAGCACGATTATTAGTTATTTATTTTTATTTCTTGCAACTTTTGCTTTTAAAATGTTCTTAATGAAAAAATAAGCCAAGCGGACGAACTCAGCTAAATAAAATTTCTGAAAGCCTCTCTTCCGCGTATAAAAAGCTACTTCGATTCTTCGGGCACACGTCACGTCTCTAAATTCGTATCTCGCTACTCGCATCGCGGACAAGGCAAAAAAAAATATACTCCTCTCTCTCTCCCTCTTTCTCTTCCTGCTCGAGTCAAGATCGCGCGCTCGCGTGTATTTAGTATTTACACGGCTATCTGGAGCAGATAATCATTATTAATAATTCACCTCGGAGCACGAACTCGCGATATCTGCCGACGTAATGCGCAAGACGTCCGCGGATTCTCGGTGCTGTAAGCTTTACAATCGTATAAGGGGGATTAGTGGTCTCCTTCAAGGTGATTATCGCTGCAGTTTTTGAAAAAAGGCAAAGTTTTATTTCTGAACGTTGTGCGTAATATTACTGTGATAGAATACCCATAGATGTGATAGTAAAATAAAATAATAGTATACGATTGTAATTTTGTGCGAGACAAATTTTAATTTATAAATTAACATGCTCTGACAACTAAGCGTCAAAGAATGCAATCTCAAGATATAATATTGATCTTTCTGGCGCATATCATAATCCAAAGCGTAAAATATACTTGACCTCTTACTTAACAAAAATAACACGTCTTTTTTCATTATGTAACTTGTATAACGCGATTCAATAATTCAATTTCTTTATAATCATAGATATAGACGGAGAGGACTTATGTAAAGGTTATTACACCGAAAGACGGAAGTTTAACTGCTATCTCATATTCTCTTTGGTTTAAAAGTAGACTTTGTATTTTAAGCAGGCGGTATACGCGATAGCAGAAATCTCGATGGGTTTTAATTTAACCGCTACTAAATATTCCTATCTCTGCCTCTCACATATGCTTGTCAAAATAGAATATTACTGAATTGTACAGTTCATAATATCGTATCCTAAGCTCTTCTTAACGAAATAACATTCTCGACGAAATGCTTTTCTTAATTTTGATACTTTTAGATCGTATATTATATCATCGGTTTAATAGCCTGCTCCCGTATTATAGATTATATTACTATACTATAAAGAGCTTAATAATATCGGGATTGTTCCATACTGACTTTCTAAAAGACATAATTTGCCACGATTTGCCAGCGACATTAGGCTTCTCGTATCTCCGAAACTATCCCAAATTAGCCAGCCCCGTGAAATGAACTCACTCGGACCGACGACCACTTCGTCGGCAAACAAAATTTCCACTACCGAATCTCACGCGGTCTGGCGCGAGGTGCACACTTAAACAGCCTTTTTGCTCGCGTAAACAGCCCGCTAATAATGACAATTGCCGAGCAAACCAAACCTCGCCAGCATGATCCGTCCTGGCTGAAATTCACCGGGCGCTGCGGTAATTATTTCTAACGCGGGTGGAAAAGTGCCGGCTGCTTTGGCGCGCCGCGCGCGGAGAAAAGTACGGGTTTCGCGAGAACGACAGCGGCGGTGCTTTCGCTGCAACCGCGAAGAACAATCCGCGAATCGAAAGTTCGGTAGCACGGCAACTTTCGTTAAAGAGCCGGCCTCCGCTGCAGCAGCCATGGGAAAAGCCGGAGAGGAGAGCGAGAAACGGGTCGACCGCCGCCGTCGTGGAGAAAGAGAGCAAAGACAAAATCCCCGAGAGTGCAATAGCGCGGCGAGTATAGGTACGTGCACGTACGGTAATTAAAAGGTAAAAGGCATTGGCTAGCGCGCAAAAAGCCGCCAGCAGCAGTAAGTACTAGTAGTAGTAGCTAGTAGTGGAAAGAAGAAAATCGCTCGGCGCATGCGCGTGCAGAGGCAGCCACGTGCTACTGCTGTGCTGATCGAGGAAATACGAGGCGAGTGCAAGGACGTTGCGCGAGGATTTTACCGCTTTATCGCGCAGACGAGAAAAATGGCGCGAGAGATGCCGCCAATGAGGGGGAAAAAGGAGAGCGCGCGGCAAGCAAGAAACTCATGCTGTATAGTCGCGGAACGATTTATTTTCGATTCGTTTTTGCATTGGCCTGGATTCCCTGTATATAAAAGCGCGAGCCTCCGCACGCGAATGGCTCGGTGTATGTGTTTATGTGTGACGCGCGCCGATAAAAATTTCGCGCTCAATTTCGTACAAGGATTTTTGCTGCCAGTATCGCTGCACTATACATGTGTCTTTGGCCTCTGTACGACGACGCGAGCCAAATTTGTACATAATTGTTCCGATCGCGAGTTGGGAATTTCGAGTAGAATAATGATAATTCTCAAGATTGTTTAACGCAAGGTCGTATAGTATACAATAAAGGTCAAGAAAAAATGCAGCTCTTTTTTTCTATTCGTTTTGTTTTTTCGAAGGATCTATGAATAGCTTGAATAAGTATTCAGAGAAAAACCAAGAAAGCAGGCGGAATAACGGATGCACATTTAAATTAACTATGAATGGAAAACGTTTGTCAGCAGTCTCGTCAAGGACGAGAAGAAAAGAACGGAGTGATCTTTAACCCATTCTCATCAATGAACTAAAAGTGTTTTTACATCTGCTCGAAGTCGTCAGGTCGTTTTCGCTGCATTGCTTTGCTTGGTTGAAACTAATAGAGAACATACCAAGCAACGTTTCTTATCGACCACTCCGTAAAAGTAATTATTGCCTGCCGCATCCAATCCCGTGCTTTCCACGAAAATCCCATTAGCCTTCCGTACCTCGTTTCAAGAAAGTACGAGAAAAAATTCATCGTTGCTGGTAATTATCGGCGATTAAAAGCCAATTGTATTTCATTAGATAAAATTGGGAAAGCCCTTTCAGAAGATCACTTTGTGCAATCTAATACCATTATCTTGTTATTTTTAGATTTATGGTGCACAAAATAAGTGAACGAGTTAACGGTCTTAGAATAAGTGAAATTGCTTCATTAAACACATATCATCCATGAAATTAAGTAATTGTAAAATTTAAAAAAATGCACTTACGGATATAAATAATTGTGAAAAATAAACGAGCTTGTTTTGGAGACAAGCCATTTAAGTACTCATCATGTAATTTATACTCTATCGATTTGAGAAAACGAATATAAAAAAAAATTTAATCTTTTTACTTCTTGATATAAACTTTTCCCTTTTATAGCTTTTAATTATAAATAGCTTCATTTGTTCAAATGATTTGTCAGACAATTTAATAAGGAAAACTGACGTGTAAATTGTTGTCAGTTACGTAATTAGTTCCTATAGATTATATATACATTTAGTTAGTCTAAAAGAAAAATAAGAAGAGTGAGACTCTCTCGCTATTCGTTGTACTACTATTTCGATGCGATGACTTCACCTCAGGTGCTCGGGCTAAAAACATATTTTCCTTTCGATTCTTCGCTCAGCGCGCAGCCAATTATCACTTCCTCCGACTGTTGCGCAAGCGAAAAACTTTTCTTGTTTTCTCC
>JAPYZO010003176.1:0-15327 GCA_030522905.1 Torymus flavipes
AAATGTATAAAACCACATTAATCAAAGCCATTTGTTTACATCGCCTGAAATTTATCGTTGACATTTGTCAAACAATTTCCACCGGAAAATCAAACACAAGTTTTTTCCCTTTTCAAGATAAAAAACAGTCAAGTCCTTAAGTACATCGAAAAGATCAGCTTGGCAACTGCGATTCCCCCCTCGAGTGGTGGTGGTGTTCATTTAGCGCTCGTGTCTGGCACAGCTCCCTGCGTCCATCGCCTTTTTTCGTCGTGTGTGCGGAGAGTATAGAGGATTCGCAGAGCCCTAACCATGTATCTACACGTATATCACGCATCGGCCGACGGCGATCTGACAAAGCGTTTTCATCAGGAGAAGAGAGAGGGAAGGGAGACTTGGGAGTTCCTTACCGGTTTCATGGAAGCGTGAAACCTTATGATGCGCAAGGTGTGACAAGCGGCGACGGCGGCGGCGGGCCCTAAGGAATTGACTTACCTGCGCGTTCCCCATTTACCCGGGGACTCGGGGCCGGGCTTGTGTTTCGTCTGCGCGATATCGACAGCCTTGCCAGCGAAGCGTTCAGCCATAAGTACGCGTGTGTGTACGTGTAGTTCGCGACACACGCGCCTGCGTTTCGCTCTCGCCTCCCTATACCCGTCACTCTCGGTTCGTCTCATTGAATTACAATTATCATCTCTTGTTATCCCCGGGGGATCCCTTCCACCGTGTCGCTGCCGTGCAGAAAACGCTGCTGCCTTCCAGCTCAGGGGATTTCTGCACTCCTTTGCGAGAGGCTGTGAGAGACGCGGTTGATCGATCGGCCGATCGACGCGTCGACTCTCTCTCTCTCTCTCTCGCTCTCGGTTGGCTCGATAAGATCGTTCCTACTAGGCGAGAGAGCGCCTTATCGGTCAGTGCTATCTTCTTCGGATGCGCGGCGCACGTGTTTGAGTGTGGGTAATCGATGGCTATACCGCGTACCGTGCGGAAATCCGAAAGCTCGATGGTTTTCAGCATCTGATTACGGGATATTCTAGTTTTGACGGTGCGGCGCTCGAACCCGGGAGCGCCGACGCGGAAGCAGACGCTCCGATGACGCCTGTTTTCGTCCTCAATTTGTTGGTGAGGACGTTGATCCTCTCCACGGACCTCTGCTCCCAAAGAGATAAGCAAGGTTTTCGGGCTTTTGTGGGGTTTGGAGCTAGAACGAGTCGTTGACAAATTGCTCGTCTGCTTTCTGTCAACGACTTTCAATGCTTCGGCCGAGATACTTGTTGAAAAGGTATAACATTCCTTTTCCCATGGAGTAATACTCACCAAATACAAAAACTATTTTATATTTTATTTGAATATAAAATACTTGTAGTGTCGAGGATTTTTTTCTCGTATAATAAAACTATTTATTTGATACATATAATTATTCGGTATAAAAGAAAGTATGAGTAACGTTTTTTTTTTCTCAAAAAAATATTGATTAATAAGATACATTGCGTTCATTAAGTAAATATCTTTCCAATGTTGGATATATAGCCGAAATTAATCACTTTGTCAATACATCTTAGACCGCCCTTTCGTGATTTAAATATAAAACAAAAAGAAGGCCCCCTTTCATATCAATTAAATAAACACGTATCGAAATAACAAATTTTTTTTTATCTATACACACGGTACAAACTTGCGATTGACCACGCGATATTTCACCAAATTAGCAGTCATTTTTCTCGGCGAACAGTGGACCTCCGCAGTCATCAATTAAGCAGTGTCGCGCGCGTAACCGAAAACTTATTAGGGTATTTTATCACTCGTCGCCGAGTATCTTTGATCATCGCGCATTTATATACACAGCGCGGGCAACAAAGTCGCGAGCGGGAAGAGAGAGAGAGAGAGCAGCCTCCGTGAAAGTGACGATTTCGCGTGATCCAACACGAACTCCGTGCGAGCACTAGAGAGGGATTAATCGACTGGCCGTGGCTCGCGCTTAATTGGCAGCAGGTGACGTGTCTATTAATGTCTCCCGTGGCGCAAATGCGCCTCGCTCTATACACGTACACGACTCGCCGCTTTCAGCTTGCGACGCGATTCCCGAGATTAGGTGAAACGGTATTTCAAGGCAGAACGGACAAGGGATGACGGCGGGAAAAACGGCTAAATAAAACGTTTGTACGGCAAGATTAATTGTAACAAATTTCAAATTATCTTTGAATAATACAACTTGATTTTTTCAAACATTACATTTTTTAAAAGATAAACAATAAATTTTACAAATCGTAAAATTTTATTTCTCTAAATCTCGCGATGCTCTTAAAAATAAACGTATATCTGATATAACAACTCAATTTTTCAAAAACACTTGTTGTTTGGGCGCAGCCCTAATTTTCGAATCTCAAAATAAAGTTGATTAACTTGCAACACGAAAAGAAACTTTAATTCTCGATATTTATCAGCTGGAATAATGTGAAGGACCTTCGAACATAGCAATCTAACGATGAGAATAAAGCAGAGGGCAGCAAGAAAAATGGAATCTCGTGTTAGCTCGTGCTTGAATTAATAGCGGTCCCTCTAATTGATACATAGATCGAGTGACTCCGCGTTCTCTGCACTTCTCTCCCCGGGCCTTAAAACCTTTCATCCTTCGACGCGGTCCTCCTGCTTTTTTATTTGCTCGCTTTCATAAAGGGCGAATGCGCGACATTAAACGCGCGCGCCGTTTCTTTTCGATTAAATCTTTGAGATCGCACGTGTGCACGTGGCGACGAAAGAGAAAGAGAGAAAAACGCAACGAATAATATAAATCGGCGCGTACGTAAAATCATAATTTCTTGTCGGAAAAAGGAATCATTAAGCGAGCACGCGCGAGGAGCTGGAAAAATGAGGGTTCAGCGCTGCCGGAATGTTCATTGAAATGTTATTAAAAGGACCACTGGTAGCGGAGGATACACACATACGTATAGGTAACTGCGTGAGAATTCAGCGCTTGATTTATTCTTCACTTCGCTCGCGCTATCTTTTTGACTAATCTCCGCGCTGCTTCAAGCAGCACAATATATAAGCGGCTCGAAACTTAGGTAAATAGAAGTTTAGCTCGTTCTCTGTCTTGGCTAGGCAAGAATCTTGTTGTCCTGTTCACGAACAAATTTTTCAATAGACGAGCGATAAGTCTATTTCTATAGAGAGAAAGAGACGTCGGCGTGTATGGACCGAGGCGACGAAACGCCGAGAATCATAATAGCCGCAGTTAGGTATTTCGTGATTCGAGAATTGATTAAGGGCCTCGCGATTTGTCTCGTCGATGAACATGACGTTAATAAAGTTACCCCGACCTCGGCCGTTCGTGCTTCGAATTCCTCCTGACCTTGTTCGGCGCGACTGGCACTATAGTGAAGATGTTATGTACTTCTTTTTCAAACGTCATCTTTCTTCAAAAATAATTTACACGTATATTTCGCACGGGATTCTCTTCCTTATATAGAAATAAATAAATTTACGTTATTTATACTGGCGAAGATGTAAACATTTGTCTGTGTTTAATGAGCCTCTTAAAAAAAGTCTCCTTTTACATTATAATGATGTAACGACAATATGCATCGCTAGTACAGCACGTTATTATGTATACGCTTGTGATATTTTTATTTCGTGTACGCACTTTCTGTGATACGACACGATGCGTGTCAAATGTAAAATACGAAATCTAATCTCTTCGAGTAAATAAAGTCATTCTACGAAAGTGATAAAATTGATAACTTTTTCTTACAAAATGACCGCACGCGCGCATATATCTTTAAGTACGTGCAGTTATGATCTCGTAACAAGGGAGTCAAAATACAATTATCGCATAATATTCTTCTCGGAAGTCAGGCTGGCATGAAGTTACACGCGTATATACATATCGACTGCGAAGACATTGTATGCACGTGAGAAACCGTTTGCGGCGTGTGTGCCTGCACTTGCGGACATTCAAAATTCAATTTCCATTGCGCACGTGCGAGCTGTAAAAATTCGCCGAGGCACGTACATATACTGCACACCTCTCGAAATTCATTCTCTCTCTCTCTCTCTCTCTCTCTCTCTCCCCTATACATGTATATAAAGCCTTGCGCTTGGACTCTCGTGACCTCCTGCAGAAGTAATCTCATGCTCCATAAACCGCGCGGTAGCAGCTTCGCACTAAGCTCCGGCGAATTTATGACGTCTGCGAGAGCGGCGATTCGCTCTTTCTCGTATTAATGAATGTTCGACGCCTTATGGAATTGTTCTCGCGGACTGCAGCGCCGAGGATATCGCAAGTCGGTAGAAATGCCCGTATTTTCAATTCCAATTACTATACGAACAAGTGTAAACGACTTCATAGGTATTTCCTACAATAAAAATCCAATCAATGTGATAAGCATTATCGTACGTTGCGTGTAACGAAAAAAACCGTGAATCTCAACGTATACTGAAAATTGCTGCTAATACAAGTGCGCGTATATACATTATCTTACCCGGCGAGTATATATTTATCTAATAAATGCACTTGCCATGTACAATAACATACTCATCCCGTGATGGTATAGCTTTCACTATTTGTTTTTCAATTAAGCGGACGAAAAAGGAAAAGCGCGCAGCACTACGTTAAAGTTTTTGAGAAAAATCAATAGCGTCTGGGCAATCATGCCAACCCTCTAGCGGCTAACAACAGGATGCGGTTGACCCTCTCTCTCCCCTTTCTCTCAAGGATCGCCCCTGAACAAATTTCCGCGAGCGTTCTCCGAGCGCTCAACTGGACCGGACGACCGACGCACGTTTGACGAGGTGTTTGCCTTTCCGAAAGCCGAATATGCGCTCGCGCCCTCTCTTTGCGGCCTGCCTCTTCCTCTCGAGGGGGTCAGAGCTCTCGTTTCTCCTTATCTCGAGTTTACGTAAGTCTTGTGTAAATTCGGGGAACGGTCGTGCCGCGCGCGCGCGCCGCCTTTCCGAAAGGAGGTGGGAGGAGGATGAGACGCATCTTGTCTCCCACGCGCTCCCTTTTCCCGTCGTTGCACGCGCCTGCGCGTGTATAGAGTGAAAAAAGCCGTGCCGAGTTATAAAGCGAACAAGTCACGGGTTTGTCTTTTGTGTTTGCCCTCGGCGTTAATCAGCTGTGTCAATAAAATATCTGCCCTGATAATGATATTGTTTGTCCTGTCGTGTGATTGAGGTGTGACGCATTCCTTGAATATTCTTTACGACAATCCTTCCTATCACTTCTCTCTCATCTCTTATGTATTTAAGATCTTTATAATGTGTTATTGCTGCACTAAAATAATAAAATCATCAAAAGTTCTTTGGCCTCTTTTTAATCTCACTTTATTGATAATTCTATTTCTTTTTGTTTCAGGTGAGTCACGAACACTTCTATTTACGTAAATCTACTTGGATCTGTGAGTTGATACAATATTTAAAGCACCTGGACATGAATTATAAAAATTTAGTAATACCTATAGTTTCTGCTGACAAATGTAGTTCAAAACATTTGAAATTTGAATCTAAATTAAGTGGAACATTTTATATTTTTAAAGATACACGCGTATATTCTGATTCATTGCAATTGTTCGAATTCTAATATATATATAAAAATATGAAACGCCGTTTTCCCATAAAAATTGCGAAACACGCTTGTGGGTTTCGAAAAAACTTCAAAGTTTCGCATTCATGCGAAATCGGCCACCGAGAGGAGCGGACCTCAGCAAACACGTAGTAGTAGTAGAACATCGCCACCTTTTTGCCTGGCGAATTTAACGCCCGAGCAGCGAGGCGTCGACGTTTCCGTGAAAAGCGATATCTCTCTCTCGTGTGATGTATACCGGAGCGAGGTCTGCACTTGGTCGCAGTGAAAGAGAGGTTTTCAATATTTTTATCGTTCGGCCACGTGTGCTGCTTTCTTTCTCTCCATTCTCGCTATAGTATAACGGCCGTGTGAAACACACCGCCGCGCGGTCTGTTAGTTTATTTTTAAGGCCTGCGGGGAGCAAAAGGAGTTGAAGCCGCGGATGAGAGAAAAAATAAAGACGAGCGGTCCACAGCCTTTCTCTCTCCCTCGGAACGCCCGCGTCTTTCGTGGCTACACAGTTCCAATTCCAATTTCGTGACGGCTGTTACATGCATGCCAATGATATTCGAGGGATAGGCGTGGCGCGGACGGATGAAGAGCAGCAGCAGTCATCCCGTCAAGGAGCTATTATAGACGTGCCTGTGCGCTGTGCGCTCGGTTGTAAATAACGACTCTCTTACCGCTCGATGCTTCCATTTAAAACGTTTATTTGGCAGGTGAATTAACTCGAGCTGGAATTGCGCCGATGATGTGAGTGCGACTTTAACTGGTTTGGAATTTTTTTTTTAAGGATTGAACGCGAAGGAATATTTCTTCATTTGAGACTGACTGGCTTTTTCGTCGGTCGAAGGTCGGGGTCCGCTAGTTTAGGCTGCTCGGCACAGATGGAGTTACCTGTAGTTCAGATCAGCAGCATTATTCGGGCCATTTAATAATTTATTCTTTACCACCAACCATTATTCGATTAAAACAAATTATAGTTCCAGAATAATAATAAATGCTTAAAAGTTTTAATGACTTGTTATATGTTATAGTTACTATAAAGTCTTTATACTTTTGTCTTTAAAAATTTTATAGATGTTTGAACCTAAATAAAAGTCATTTATAAAATACATCTGGTACTTGAACAAAATACATAATAAATTTGCATATATTTATAATAAATACCGCAAACTGTCAAAATTAAAATCTTTCAAGATAATATTACTTATAATGCACACGCGTGCAATAAACTTTGCAAAAATCTTTAATTAATTGACAAGAAAATACATTCCTTAGGATTAAAATAATTTTCTACTTATTGTTTCTCATAAAATACTTGTTTATGGGCAATATTAAGTAGTGTTTGTCAGAGTACGTCACATTAATTTGGATTTGTGTTAAACATAAGAATTTTCTCGTACGATAAATTTGTAAGAACCACTGGTGTCATATACACATTAGTAAATAAATTTTCTATAATTTGGACTCCTTTTTCACAAATTCAACAATTTATCGGGTCGTAGATTAAAAGTATTCGAAAATCGTTTCGATGATTCTTCTTTATTGTAGCGAAAGGGCAAAATTATACAACCGGCGGGATTTATTACGAAAATTACTAGTTAGATTTTCCTCGGAGAGTGCTAGTCGCGCGAGACCGCAGCGAAGAAAGCGCGTTTTACAATGAAGAAAAATATAGAAGTACGCCCATTTGATATATATTTATGAGCCTTAAGTATACACGAAATAATCTCTAATGAAAGCACACACACCTCCATATGCGGCGCATGCCACCGTCGTCGTCGTTGTTGTTGTTGATGCCGCCACGCGCGTGGTGAAAGTTCCGTCGTTGGCGGTACATCTCCTGACCAGTTTCGTGAGTTATGTGAAGCCACGGTCGCGCACTCTGCCTGTATAAAGAAGAACCGGGAAATACTAGAGCGAAACGGGAATAGGTGTGTGATATTGAATTATAGCCCTTGATTACTGTACTTTGAATAAGATTCAAATTTATGGAATTAATAATAAAAATGCCGCTTTAATAAGCTTGAAAATAAAGAATTGCTGTCTCACTAATTTGGGGATTATTAAGCATGTAATTGAATAAATGCATTATTTATTACAGGAAAATAAATAAAAATAAACTGCAAAGTATAATGCATAATTTATTACAATGTGAATGTTGCCATGGCCACGTTATACGAAATAAAAAGCTTTAATCGAACGTTTGTTTAAACGAAAATACCTTTTATGAGTGCAATACAATATTACAGTATTGTAAGTCATTGGATTTATCAATATTAACGTCTTGCATTAACATTGCATTCAAAAATTTTGTTACATTTACATTGTTTAATTTTATAGATTTATAGATGGTCAATTAAATTATAATCCTCATTTATGTCTGGATTAAAAAAATAAAGCTATTATTTGCATTTATTGCATTTATTGTGAGACCCTAGAAAGTATCTTTGAACGTAATTCATAACAGCGTTTGTAACACGTAAAAGAATTCTAAATCAAACAGCTACTATCTTACTATTTCAATACATATCAAGGCAGCTGGACAGATATCGCATCTATATAGAATTTCTTTCAAGTTTTGTCCAACAGAAAATTGCTCTCGATTTATTTTGTAGCTAACAGCATAATTAAGTGATTTTTTATTGTGTGTAACTTGTAATAATACAATACTCCACAGTTTATTAAAACTCATCATCACATTTCACTCTTTTGTCACGCATATTACGCAGCTCGTATTTTGCCCCTCTTCTAATTTTCTCAACTCGATATACTCCAGGACGGTTCATCACAAAAGACTTACGGCATAATAACGCCACAGTCAAAGCAGCGATGTTCCCCGTACCTACTTGGGCACAGCGCGTCTAGCGCAATGCCGGCGCATAACGTGATTACCCGCGTGTGCATATAGGGCCCTTCGCTTTTAGGGTCGCAGACTTAATTAACATTTTCCCGTCGCGATGACCGCGGGGAGTCACTGTTGGCCACGTAACCGCGTGCCTCCAACGGTCCATCCAATCTTTGTGCTACACCAGCGATAGGAACCTTGATGCAGAGAAGAGTGAACCGATGTTGTTTACTTTTCATTTTTGATTGATTTTCCATTATACCGTACTTTATTTTCCACGTAAATCGAGTTTTTGTCTTTTACATAATTTATGTTTTTTATTTCTGCATTATGTTACGTCGAGGACGTAACGCTATTTATGCGAATATTTCCAAGTTAATAAAAACGACGAACTATGTGACCACGTAAAACTTGTTAGTAAAGTAAAGCACGATTCATTATGAGTGAGGCAGATACTTAGAATCAAATAAATAAAATAATCATTTATTTTTGTCTTCTATGATGTTGTAAACAAATTGAAGACTACTGTTCGTTATTAGGTAAATTTTATGATTAAAATGAAAATGAAGTGTTGGTTTAATACTCTTGTCTTATTAATCATAAAGAACGTAGAATGATGAAATATTTAATTATTATCATAATCATATTTATACAAGCTTATTAATATATTTCATCATGTGTTTAATTAGTTTATATTGATTAAAAGTTCTCGTGAAATCGTCCATTTTATTCATTTTATGAATCAAAAGTATGAATTAATTCAAAGTAACAGATATAAATGTGATTCATATTACTTGTTAAATTATACATGTAATATTTTAATTATCAATTTCAAAATAAATTATTATGAATATATTTGAATTCTTGGAATTGCTGTATGCTTCATTTATTTACCTGATTTATGAATACTCTGAATTACAAATGTAAAAAATATCACAAATAGAGATCATTATTTATAAATGCACCTATAGTTAACGTAACTATAAATATGAGCATTTTTGTAGTTTGGGGTAACAAAATACATTAGTTATTAAAAAAAAAGAAGAATTTGTAGAAGAAACAAATTACAGATAATGCAACGACAAGTTTACCTGTTAGGTGTATTAGCGCATTGAAATAGTAAGAATGCACGTGTATTACCACGTAAATAAATTTCGATGCAAAGAAACGATCACGTGTACAGAAGGTTTTTTGCGCGCTGTATGACCGGTCACGCTGGATTATTTCTTTACTTTTCGATGAACCACGCGAAACTGATTGCTCCGCGTAGCGTGCGATGATTGGCATGTAATTTTCTCAAATTTTTTTTATTATTACGTAGAAAAAACACACACACACCGAATGACTATGAGCGACTGACCGGCCGATCATTGGGCAACGCGCGAAATAACAATGGCTTAACAAAATACACATACACGCGCGCCCGCGCGCACTGTAATTCGAGTCCTGCGCGTACAAAGTGATTTCCACACTGGGTGTTTTGCATTCCTTATACGACGTGCGCGTTATTATAGAGCAATTACACGAGGGCGGATAATTGAAAGTCCCAGCAAATTTTCTCCTATAACGTCTCAATCGACACTTATTTTCTTTATATGAATGAATGGCAAAAATTACGCGAATACGACTATGTTAATCCTATATGTCTTGTAAATTAAGTTTTATGATATGCAATCATATAGATCTATTATGAATGTAATGTCGTAGTTATATACGTTTGGCAGATATTGTTTAATATTTGCATTTCATAATAATGTCGGTGATTTGGAAGATAGAATCAATGCTGAGGATTTATATACGGGTAAAAAAGTTCAAATCTATCATAACCATATTTTAAAATCCGTACAGTATAACAAAGTATGGTAATAAAAGTATTCTATATGGCTCAATTAATATTTGCCTCTGTAAAATTCTTGCATTTATACTATGCAAAATACAGATCATAATACTTTATATGATCCGCAGGTCCCATTTATATCTTACACGTGAATAGCTATATACTTCCAGGTTTAATTTCGTATTTTGTCAAGGATAAAACTTCAATAGCTGCGCCTACATTATTTTCTCGCTCACTTCATTACTGCATTTCAATTCTTCAATTAATATTAAATTTTGCGTAACGAATTTTCAAAGTTTTTCTCAAAAAGTAATTTAAATCGTATATACCGCAAACAAGAAATACATTTTAACGAGTCGAATCGCTCAAATCACGGCGCACCATTTACGGCAGAGGGCTTGTTAACTGCTAAATGTCTCATTAGCAGCTGCCTGGCAATTGTAAGCGCGGCGCAACTCGCGCCGAAATTCCCGGGCATTAGCATCAAATGCGAAAATCCGTTAATTCGCGGCCGTTTAAGCTGTCCGTCCGTCCGTCACGAGCGAAAAATCACGCCGCGGAGTTCGCACCTTCGTCCTTCGCTCGAGACATTCCCCAAAAAACAGATGGCGCACCACGAGGCGTCGGCGTACACCAAAGACGCGAGCAAGCGTGAAACGACTCGGAGCAAATGCTAGGTTGTTGCACCGTATGAACAAAGCGATGCTGCATAAAGGTGCACCGTTCATCTCTCTCCTTTCGGTGTATATTGCCAGGTTGCGGGAATTTCGTCGGTTAGAGAGAAAAAAAATAGGGCTAACGTAATAAACGCCGTGCTATATATCTGCGCTCGCGAAATTACCGCACGTGCAGTGCGTGAATCGGCGGCGCTAGACTGGATCGCGTTAATTAACTAATTCAGCCGAATGATTCCGCGCGTCTATCTGTCCTTCAGCCTGTCGAGATTCGTCCGTTCGTCCGCGCTCGAGCGTATATATTGTGTCTGTGTATGTAGCATCGCGTCGAGAGGAGGCGAGTCGCGCTCTCCTTCCTCCTTCGAGCGTCCGTTGCTCCGTAATCGCATGTCCGGTGATTATAGGACTTCTATACCGATACGAGAGAGCTAGAGAGGTGGACCCCGGGTATTATTATAAGTGCGCCTCACCGCGCTCACGTTCTCACCTTTACTTTAGCGCGTCGGCATCAAGCGTTTTTCCTCGGCTCTGTCTCGTGTGTAAACGTGCGAGGGAGACAGACTCGTGTATGTGTGGACGCGCACGTGCTCTGGCTCAAGATAGGGAAATGATACGCGCACTCGCGCTGAATGAAAGAGGACGACCTGCAACGTGTATGAAAAAAAAATGTCAAGGAAAATGCGAAAATATCGTCTTGAAATGTTAGCCGAAGAGACTCTTGGAAACAAATTTTGTCAGAATGTTTTATTGCATTGATTATTGTAGCTACAGAACGTTTTTTTTTTATTGAAGTTAGTCAGTTTATCGTTTAAAAGTTAAGATATGAAACTATTTTATTTATTTAATTGTATTTTTATTGTAGCAATTTTAAGAGATTTGTGAAGGAACTGAAACTTTTTTTCCGAGAACCGAAATACATTAAGTATATTCATGAGTTACGCTATAGCTAACTATACTCGTGAAGTTGTATCATACGACTTTTTGCGGTCGTATCTGTAATTAAGTTGTCAGATCAACATATGAATTTGAAAATAATAAGTGAATAAAATAATACTAATGATGTGAGTTTTTAATTTAAAGTGTCCTTCAAACAAATAAACCATACAATTTATGACTTTTAATATATTTATGCAAAAAATCTATAATTTTATTTGTTTGTGTACAAAATTCCATTCTAATATTTGTAAATATTATTTGACTAATTTTAATTTAGAAACCAGTAAGAATATCTTTGATATACATTATTTAAATTTATGTTTTTTTCGTTAAAATTATGAGTTTTTGTATATAGCCTACAATAATTTAATGAATGCCAAACTAAAAATCTTTGTTTCAATGAAGTTATCGTTACCGAAATTCCGAATTATTGTGCTATGATGAAGTTCTATCTATTTATTTTAACGACAAAACCGACGTCATCTAAAAGTAATTTTTTGTACACTCGCTTCTCGTAGCACGGCGCGGAAAGTTTTACGGCTAGACAGGCCGCGTCGAATCGCGAATCTCATAATCGATTCGATATTTGGTTAGTCTTCTGGATTCGTCAGGCTCTCGGCGCGTTCGCCGCGAGAAAAAATATGCTCGTTCGGCCGATCGTTTTATGGGCCCGAAACGACTCGCGCGGCTCTTTGTTGGCATTGACGCTCTCCTTTTTTTCACGGTCGGGGCGATCCTTTTTTCGGCCGATATATATAGGGAACTATGCCCGGAATCTGGATTGAACGAGTGTGCCGATTACGATACCTCAGGACTCATGTATGTGGGTAGAAACGGTTTGAAAATATTCCGAAATATTCGAAATGAAGTTTCGAGCCTTTCGAACGCGTAAAACGATTTATTTTAAAACTACCATAATGGTGAAGTTTAATTAAAAAGTTTCGGTTGAGTGATTCGAGAAAATAACAATAAAAAAATATAAAATATCCGTTAGAAATTAGCTATTTAAAATTATTCTGTGCGATATTAGATTCCAGCGCTAAAGTATATGCTCCGATTACATTTTATTTTTCTTGAGATTTTGATTCGGTATATTATACTTTCATCATTTATGCGAAGTTATGATTATCAGATTTATTTAATTGTAATAATAGATTCATACACGCATGTACACGTATTATCTGATTATCTAAACCAGAGAATGACATAATAAGACCACCTAAAGCCGAACATAACATCATGTTTCTACCCGTTTCTAGCTGACCAGTAATCTACTAATGACATAAGCGTAACACGAAAACAGCCCAAGATATAAAGCAAACGAAAAAAAAGAACACGAGGATCATGGACGAGAAAACATCTGACCTCGTTCCGCTGTATACACAGGAAAGGTATATAGCCCCCTTAATTTGCAAAAAAAAATCATCAAATGGATCGTGGGCCGCCGTTGTTGTGTGTGTGAGTAGGTAGTTACGCAAGCCTCTGCGCCCCCTTTCGCAAGAAGCACATCGTGAATATATCGGCTACGGCGTCGGCACGCTCCTTTTTACGAGAGGGACGCCCCGCGGGCCGACATCGAAGCAGACGGATTACCGAATTCACCGTGACCTGTTCTCTCCGCTCCGCGCTGACGGCGGCGGCGCAGGCTATACACGACGACCCGACACGACCGAATACTTGCGGAGGAAGTAAGTCACCGCGAGGTTGCCCCGGCTCGCGTTCTCCAATCGCTATATGTACGTGTATATCCTTGGATTTTCGGGATAAAAGAAAGGTATAATGCGAGAGTTATTGAAAGAGAAATCGGAATTTCGCGAGATATTTATTATTGGGAAAGTAATAATTTTTTGGTTATATGAAATTATACGGTTTTTTCATCGTGAAGAAAGGTATTAAACCGAAAATCTTAGATGTTTATAATGGGTTGTATACGTTTTTCGGTGAAAAGATTTTCATTATTAAATAACGCTTATTATCTCTCTGTGTCTCGTAAATATAATGTGTTGTACCATAATTTTGCAGATTATCTCCAACAATGTGTGCAATGGCTTTTCGACATAATTTTAACTTGCTTAAAACACAATAAATATAAAACATCTTAAAATAATCTAAAATCCATGCATATCATTTTTTTCTGCGAAAGCATTTTACGCCTTCGTATGGAGATAAAATAAAAGAATTAAGCAACGTAAACAACATTACGTAAACCAAGAATCATTGAAAGTTGAAGGGTTATATGCACAAGTTATGTAATACAATATTATCCTTTGTCTTGCCGACTTATTTCGAAAACATTGTCATATTACACTTAATCAGTTATTCTTTCATTTTCTAATATGCAAATCCTCGTATTTGAAATTCTAATGGGAAGAAAAATATCGATCAGAAGATTAAAACTAGATGTCTACAACATGTCAGTTGCTGCTGATGCTGCCACGTGTTAGCCTGCTTTAATGGAACTGAAACCGAAAAAACTTTTTCAAAAATTAAAACACAATATATTTCTTATACATTTGTTCTTGGTCTGTTATAGATGTGATACCCGCATAGATATGACTTTTAAAATATTTGACCAAAACTTCATATCTTATTTTCCGCATTATATAACATTTACCTTCAAATTTAATTATTTTAAGTTTTTTGATACAGTTCCTTATATTTTTACACAGATTTTTTCCTTATAAATATTTGAAAAACATATTCGCAAATGATTGTTAAATAATTCACCGGAAGCAAAACACGTACAAGTTTTAGTTTAATCAATACACCAATCTTTTGGTTTTATCTTCATTGTATCACTATATAATTTATGCATCATGCCGTTGTGTATATAAAACTCGAAATTCTTCAATAATGAATATAATTACAATATCGCCTAACAAATCACTTTGACGCGAAGCATAAAAAAATCTTACACAAAAATCCACTTTGATTTTCATTGAGCTCCTCGCAAATGAAGCAAAAGTTTATCATCGAGCCGCAAGATACTATTATATAGGCATTTAAAATTCTATTAAGCGCGCATAACTAATTTGCCTCTTCCTCCGACACCTATCATCTTTCCCCTCGATCCAGCTTTAACGAGCGGAAAGAAGACGAATAAATAAAAGCCCATCTGAAATCCAAAAGTGTAACTATACGCATAGCGATACACGCAGCGCGCGTACATGAAAATTATGATCGAGGAACGTTCGCTCGCTAGCGCATTCATAAAACACGCGCGTAACGCTTACCAGATGCATCGCTCGATTCCATGAATGAAGCCGCGGCGCTCTCGAAAGATACCAGCGCGGGCCTATATACGTTGCGACAGATGACGTTCCGGTCCGTCTAATTTGGGATATTCGGAGGATATCCCTTTGACGAGTGCCCCCGCAAGTTGAACTTCCCTGTAAGCGCGCGCTTGATTTGACCGGAAACTTTCTTCGAATCGAGCTGGGTTTTCTGCTTTCTTTCTCGTCTACTCTGCCGCTGCTGCCAGCGC
>JAPYZO010003177.1:1878-18607 GCA_030522905.1 Torymus flavipes
TTTGTAGATTTGCAAGATAGTATGATAATTTTTTAGAAAACTTTTCTTAATCTACACTGAACGGTTTTCTCAGTGTGACAGGTGATAGTTGGAAAGGATATAACAATGATTCACTTCCAAGCTACCTACTTATGCCTTTAAATGATAAACGTATAAATATACTACACGTATTCGTTGTAGTTAGTAGTAGAGAAAATTCGTTGACTTTAGTAGAGTTAATTATTTATCTCTTGTACATTTATCTTTTTAATTAATGATTGCTAGGTTATTTTTGACACTAACGAATTTTCTTTATATATAAAAAAACGCTGTAAAAGATGATTGAGATAATTAATATTTAATTTTACATGCACATGCACAATACGTGAGGTTTTGCGTAGGCTAATGAACATAATCTTCACATTCGATTTATGAAAGATACGATGAATCGCGTAACGTGTGTTGAACGTATGAACGTAATTTCGAGCAAGTGTTAAAATAAATGTGTAAAAAAAGTTACGGTAAAATTAACGCGTTTTTGAAATCTTTGTGTATAATGTCTTTAGTTATGTTTTGAAGGATGAACTTATGATGTAACTGATCAATGTCATATAGTGATTTTGAAATTGATTCAAGCAATGATTTTACCAGAATATAGACAAAATTCAGCATACCTTATAACTTTTACATCTGATAACGAGAATAACGAGAAGATTACGTTGCAATTCTTATATATAGATACTTAATTCGCACAACACGCCACAGACTAATAATTCCAATGTTATAACAATTTATTGAATCGTCATGCCTACACATACAATAAAAAATAACAAGAATACTACAAACTCGTAGTACCGAGAGCCATGCACTTTCAGAGTTCATGCACTACTTACAAAAGAAACCAAAACCGTTAGTATATATATAGGAAAACAGAATGAATATATGTATAAGCACTTCACTTATAAAATAGTTCTGAAACAAAAAAAAAAAAAGAAAATAAATCTTTACTGCATGTCCATGTTAGCGCTGCACTCGCGCCTGTTGAGCGCCTGCTTCGCCTCCTTGTCCACGGGGACGACAGCTCCGCGCGTCGTAGGCGCGTTCTCCTTGTCATTGTCCTCTTTCAAATTTTCGCTGGACTCGTGACGCTTCCGATGCTGATGTTGCACGCGCGACTTTTCCTCGCGTGCTTGACGCTCGGCCGCTTCGATCATCTCCTGCATCGCTCGTGATTTTTTCGCTTTCGCCGCCTCTTTTTCGCGTTGCCGGCGTTGCTCTTCTTCGAATCTGGGTGCGAATGAAAAGTAAGAGAGTGAGACAATTTCTATAGGATATTTTTGTCAGTAACTTAGGTGTTTCTTCTATTGCATATAATGAATGAAAGTAGCTATTCATTCAAGTCTATCGAATATGCAATATTGTGTGAGATATAAAATTTATGGTAGTTTTTAAACCTTTGTTTTTCAAGATCTCGTTCTCGCTTAATCCTCTCCTCTTCGTCGCGTTCTTCTCTCAACTTCTTTTCCCTCTCTTCCTTTCTTTTTCTTTCTCGCTCTTCGAGCTGTTGTTTTATCGCAGTTTGAAGTTCTAAAGCTTTTTGCCGCCTTATTTCCCGTTCTTGCAAGATATCGGCATCGATTGGCTGATTTTGACCTCTGAGATACGTTTTATTCGTATCCGATCCTAGAGATCCCGTTGTTGAACTTTCCGGACTGCTTGCGCTGTCGTGATTTATTACTAGAACCTGAGAGTAAAGTACTTTGTTATAATTGATATTGGCAAAGATAAAATTTGTAATATAATTTAAAAGCAGTAGAAAATTTGTAAAGCTTTACGTCATCATGCGTATACAATTATTAACATTTTTAGTATTTCATGAAAAATTTGTGAAAGAATTATAACCTTTTAACTTAACAACAAATTTAACTTGAAAATGATGTGTTATATAATTCTCTTATTAAATAAAAAAGGCTGCCTATATGTAAAGAAGAAAAATGTCCTACTAAAAGATCAAAGTGTATAACCACTAAAAAATACTTAAAATAGTTTTTATTTTTTTATGTTTTTGTTTTTTTATTGAAAAATGCAAATTTATACTGTGCCTTATATAAATATATAAGGATAAATTCTCTTGTAAACGAGAAAAATTTCAAATAATTTATGTCATATTTTTCTCTTTTTTTTTTAAGCTATTTTATGTCTCGCTTTCCTATAAAGTGGGGCTGAAGTAAGTGTATGGCCAAATTATCCAGAGTTATCTTATATATCTAACTTATCACTCGCAATTTTCGCAACTCATTTCTGCATAAATAATTCATTCAACCATTCCATAAAAATTTTATTGCTAAAATAAACACTTGAAATTTCATTAAAAACTTTAAATAAAAAATATGAAAAATCTCGTTACGCTATATATTTTTGTGATTATCAAGTTTATTAAAATCTCCTATTATCCGATTAAATTTAATTCCATAACGGCAAATAATCTCTAGTACACATTATTATATTTTATTTATATCCATACTTCATACCAAACAATCATCCATCACCAATAAACCTTTCTCAAAACCATATTTCGTCATTTTCATAGACACACCCATCAGTCAACGCACCTGCGAGCTATGATCCAACCTCGACAACCCACGCTCGAGCCAGGACGGCGGTGGCGGATCCTTGGACGTCTCCTGGCCCCACACACTACCCCAGCGCTGTCGGTTGAACTCGCCCACGACGCTCGCACCAGTGGTCCGCAAACTCGCCAACTTGCCGCGCGACGACGTGGAGGCGGTGGCAGGTAAGCCGCCCCCGTTCACGGTGCTCTCGTCGCTGTAGTACGGGTTCTGCCAGGTGCGCTCGCCCATTGCTGCGTCCGGGTTGTTGCAGTTCACTAGCAGGGGTAGGGGAAAAGTGAGTTAGGGTGTTTTGATGAAATGGTGAATGATAATGTAATAGGCAAATTTGAGGAAATCGGTCTTTTATTTGGGCTTTTAAATCCAAAATTAGCGAAAAAAGTATGAGACTTGTATAGATTTCAGTAAAAGTTAAAAAAAAATCTCTTAAATAACTAGTTTTTAGGTATAACGCTTATTGTTCAATACAGGATTGTCTTGAATGATTTTAGATTAAATTTCAAAGGATTTTTTGTTTTCAAAAATAAATTTGTATCTTACAAATAATTTACTATTAGTTAGTAGTGTAAAGTGCGATACACAAAAATTTTGCTGAGATTAAAATTATTATTTCAGATAGATTAAACAGTTTATACTCTTTCATATACTGTTGCGTTTTTCGATACAGCGACAACTAAAAGAAGCATTATAATGAAGCTAATCTTAAAAAATGTATACAACGAGTGCAGCTAGTCTGCGTAACATTTTGCTATTGATTTTTCCATACATATGCGTGCACCCGAGTTCAAATGCAACAATTGGTACAGTCATCGGCCTTTCCAGAACATTGTATATTCAGAAAATTTTGTGACCCAGACAAAAGCTACAATTTTTTAATCAATAAAATACTTTTTTTAAACAGATTTGTAACTACATTAAAAAAAAAAAACATTTTCCTCATAAAAAAAGAAACAAATCAACGTGAACATTGCACAATGGATTATTTTGATAGAAAAGTATAAAATATTCAAACAATCAATCAAAACCTATTGTGAGAAAATTTATTTTCCACATTAAATCAGTAATAGGTAAAGTTATTAGTTATAGCAAGAAAAATTTCATAAAACGACTGTAAATCGTCATAGCTACTTATAATTCAACAATTCAGAAAATTCTACTTCCAAAAATCTGTCCACTCACCACGCACCCAAAAACCATCATACACAACTCACAACAGCCATCCGCTTACCGTGACAGGGCAACACGACAACTTGCTGCTGCTGCTGCTGCTGAGGTCCGTCAAAATTATCACTCGCGTACCCTGACGTCTCGCCCTCTCGTTCCTCCGGACCCTCCCTACTACAACAACCTCCTCCTCGACGCTGCTTCTCCCTGGTACCCGAGCGGTACCGATGATGGTGATGGTTGTGGTGGTGGTGCGAACACCTGTGGGCAGGCCTCGACTGCCGGCAGCCGCACTGCTGCTGATCGTCCGGCTCCTGCGAATCCGGATTATCCTGGTTTAGAAAAGTGGTGGTGGGGGAGGCTATTGTTGTTGCGGCTGTTGCGTGACCGGGGAGGATTAATGCGCGGCGAGATTGTGTGCGTGCGATTGGGGAGGAAGTGGATGTGGGACGAGGGGTGGTTGCTTGGATTTTCTGCCGAGGTTTATATATAAGCGTATATAGTGGCGATGTTTAATTGAAATTTTAAGGCGGAGGTATGGGGATACTCTTTTAGGACTTCCGGGTGAGGTTGACCCGAAAATTTTTGGGGCTTTGAATGACGAGGCAAGTATGTGGAGGGAAAGGAGAATTAGGTAGATTAGAATGTCTTCGGGTTATTTACGCACGCTAGATATTATATAGAAGATAACAATAAAGAATTTAGTCTTAAAGTATACTTGGGAAATTATTTTGTACGTTGAATTGACTGATGTTTTTGCCTGCAATTTTGAGATTGCACTTTAATCTGCCTGCATTGAGATCGGTGAAATTAGTGCTAGCAAGAATAAACAGGGCAGATAATAAGAACATTTAACCCGGTTTCTTATATATACGTATATGTATGATGGACTTGAAAGATTGAAAAGCTGCCGGGCAATTTGAGTGTTGCACAACACGCAAAGTGTGTAAATTCGACACGGTATTTTAAAACTCTACGGAACGGGTGTTTACTGTTGTTTTTTTGCAAAACTTCTTTTCGACGCAAAAAATTTGCTCACTAAATCTTCTAGATAACGCTTTAAACATTTCCGCGTTCAATGTTCCGTATAATTACCGAAGAAATGAGAATTCCTTAATAAGAACTAATATTTATTCTCATATTTTGAAAACCTATATTACTACTGTTTTTTCTATATCTACGTACATTACTTCAAAGTATATGCAATTTTCCTTTTACGCTTAGCATCCGCGCATAAATTATTCATTCGGAACATTCAACGTCAGTTTTTCTTTTGAACAGCAACAGCGCGCAAATACATAGTGACAGAAAGCCAAGCCTCTTATATACTCCCTTGTACATTACAATAACTGTAATCGCCTTTATAACGAGTATGATGAAAGACTATAGCCAGTATAAGTATATATACGAGACGCGAGCTATAAAGACGGGGTTTCGAATCAATGACACACGTTTTTATTATTTATTTATATCGGCATCGATCTAAATTGCCGACTGTCATTACGCGGTACACTGTTTGTCCCAATTAACGTGGCTTAATTTTCCAGCGATAAAGGAAAACCAGAGTTTCCGGGTCACTCGCGCTGAAATATTTAATAATGATTAAGCCCCGTACCGGCGTTTAGCGCGCGTGGTACCGACGAAACTGATTTTTTCCAAGCAGTCGATTACTGCCATATATTATAAAAATAATGAAGGCTTCTTATCACATAAAATAATCTATAAATAGGTGTGTAATACAAATAGAAACACATCTACCATAATACCTACGATTAAAGTAAAAAAATAAATCAAAGTACAACCCCCATTCGACCGTCTACCCCAAATTTTCCGCTCTGAAAATCCCTCCGACGAGAATCCCAGCCCTTATATTCACTCAGCTGAAAAGAAAGCGCGCAGAGACACGTAAGGAGTGTGTATATAGCTCCTATACGGCGCGCAACATTGTTATCAAGCAGATCAATGGCGTTCCACTTTACGAAAGACATATCTGTGCGGGGCGGCTGACGATCGCGCGCCCTCGACTACTTAGCCGGCGCGCGCATATATATACACTATTTGCCGTGAGGCCTTTGTTCCTTCGAAAATGTTATACGTATAGTTTGTTGTCGTTGCTAGCGATGGTTGCGAGCGGATTTTTCTTCGCGAAAATGATGGTCCCAGATGGAAGGGTGTAATTTTAAACTGGTTTGAGAAATATATTGGTCTTCGTGTTTATTTGCTTTTATAGTTATTTAAATTGTAGAAACATATTTTATTTGTTTCGTTAATTATTCATTCGATACACGTTACGAATAATAAAACCATTCCTTTAGTTTAAAATACACCCGCGATCGAGCTTAGGTCGCCTAGGAGAACTGATAGGTCGATCGCGCTTCCACGAACTGATTTGACTTTCTCTGATAGCTTTCCGCGTTGCTCCGAAGTTACGAGGTACCTCGTAAACTAAAAGACACCATTACTCATCGGCACAGCATCTAATAAATATTCAAAACTTTCCCTCCCACCTCGATTTTTCCAAGGCCAACCGCTCGCCTCGAAAATTCTACCACACTTTTTATACCTAAAAATACACTTCTATCCCCAATATTCTGCGCGCCTCATCAGCTATTCCCGCCGCAACCGCCCCTTACATCCTTAAGGTGCATGAGCCCCTCGCGGGTCAACGTACCTCGAATCGATTCTCAACGTCGTGTAAGGTGGCTTACTTTTCTCTCTCTCTCTCCGCACGCCACGGAGCGATTTATCGCGGGACCGCGAGCCACAAAGCGACACGAACCGAGAGTTCAACGCGCGGTAAGTATAAGATGCCGAGGAGGGGGTATGGATTTTTTCTCCCTTTGCTAGCCGCGGGATCACGGGGTGTAGTTATATCGGGGTCGCGTGCCTACGAGCGAGCGAACGAAGGGATTGATGGTGGTTCCGAGACGTCGCGGTGTGCCTTTTTGGATGGGAGGAAGTGGAGCGGGGAGAAGTTGTTTGATGGGTTTGAAAGGAGGTTCGCGGTGTGTTATAATGTGCGTTGGTTGAGGAGTGATTCTGTATTCGATGGTTTGTTCGAAAGTGCTTTTGAATCGATACGGCTTTTTTTATAAAATTTTGTTAATTATATATATTTATGTGTAGTTAATTTATGTGTTACGTTTATCATTTTAATTATCAGTAGTTATTCATATCGTTTCATATACATATAACGATGGTAATTGTAAGATTTATAATTGAAACACGGAATATGCAAATATTACCCCACATATACTCCAATTTCATAACTTAATCGTTCAACTCAAATCATTTTAAACAGCGGTTACAACTACAAATTAAATCCTTTTATTTTATCACGAACTTTTTCTTACACTTTAAAATGACTAAAAATTGTGCTTGAACGAAGATAAAATAGAGATTTCCAGTGACATAAACGAAGTATATTCTCACGGCAATTTGCAGTCGCTTCTTTCGCGTAGAACAGTAATTGCCTTGTCATTGACTTCGATACGCTTCTTTCTCCGCATTATAAATTGCAAGCGCAAGGGTCGCACTTGTGCAGTGCATCATAATAAAGCCGCAGTGCCGCAGCCGCGGCCGCTAATGTCCTCGACTTCTCATAGGATGTCGAGGCTTTGTAACGCGGCATGAATCAAATCTATAAATCTCTATCTCTCTCACTTTGCGTGTCTGTCAGCGTCAGGTTATAGCTGGTAATTTCGCGCTGTCCGTGAAAGTGTATGTCTGTATTGTGTTTTTATATAATTCTCAAGTAATCCGAGTACTTAAAGCAATTTATTCGCAGCATAATAGTATAAAGATCGACGAAGAAAAGATTAGATTTGAACTGCAGATTTATCGATAATTTCTTTTATTATAAATTTTAAACTGCAAAATCTACGTTTTTTATATTTAGTATATTATCACAAACTTTTTCAAGATTATTTCTATATTGACATAAAAATTTTTATTAAATGTTACAAATTCTTAAGAGGCAGCTAAATTGTCCTTGTTTTTCATACTAACAGATAAAACATGTTCGCTTGCTTTTTATTTACCCATCTTGTATCTCACTCCACTCTTCCCATCAACCAATTCAATAATCTAAATTTAAAAAAAAATATCTACCAAACCAAGTCACCACACCACTCACCTGATACCGATACTCGTTCTTATTGCAAATCGGTGGTAAGCTCGGGCTCCTCCTGCGCGTCTGCTGCTGCAGCTCAAGCTGGTCCTGGAGGTCGACGAGACTGGCACTGGCAAAGTCAAGCTGCCGGAGGTTGGAAATGCCGCTAGCCGCGGTGTCGAGGCTGCGTAGACTCATCGTGCTTGCATAGCGCGGCTGCTGCTTGCCGCAGCTCATCTCCGCAAGAGACGCCCGCGTCCCGTTCGCGTATGTGCTGTGCGGGTAAGGATCGCTCGTATTAAGTAATTATATACGCAGATAGAATATTTTTCTTTGTCTGCGAAATATTTTGGCACGGGCCATTAATAAAATGCTTTTGTTAATTTAATGATAAAAAGATTGGTCCGGCTAACCATATATTGTGCTTAAAAACTCTACCCGCGGCCTTCTAAAGATTAAGAATCTTTAAATCAATAAAATTATTTTATAGAATTTCGACGAAAACGCGTTTTTAAATTAAACAACATTTTTGTTTGACAGTGTAGATATTGAAAAAGATTGTAACGTACCGGATTGTAGTGCGGATGGTGCTGCTAGTCTTGAGTGGGGCGTAACTCCCAGTGAGTCTTGACATTTCTTCTGCTCGAAAAATTTTCTTGGATTAGATCGAATGTTATCGTTTAACAATGTTATTTTTGTTTAAAGCACAATGAGCAACAATTACTGGTAGACAGATATATTAGTAATAGCGGCTGTGCGGGCATTACTACTAACGAATAAGAATAAGTACCTCGTGTGATATCATTCCAAAAACTTGGCATATCGTCTGCAAATTCTAGTTTACAGTAATTAATTAAAACCAAGCGTAACAAGCAATATGTACAGTTATTTATAATTAACGGAAGGTTGTAAAAAAAAAGTTATTAGAAAAGCAACATAGTATAGATGCGATAACAACTTATAAAAAGTAAAAAAATAAAGTATAGACAATGTCAATGAAAATCACAACTACATTGCATAAAGTTATAATGCGTCCTCCAACTGTATTCAAGTTACTTCTGTAACAGTTTAGGTATAGAAAAACAAACAAACCAAGGAAACACTTAAAATGAAAAAAAAAATTCATTACCGCAGTATACAATCATAAGGTTTATAGAAATTTCTTCATCTTAGTCACGGAAACAAAAATTTCTTTTCTTTGCAAAAACGTATCTATATACAGACACGTGTCTGTATAAGTTGCTCCTTATAAACTGATTTAGTAAAGAACCTTGATAGAACTAAACCTACTAATGAAATTAAAATAAAGCAATTTTCAAATGACTTCACCAACACAAACTACAGCCAAATTGATAAAAAATAAATCACCTGGAAATTTTCCTCTACCATTTCACCCCTTACTACCAGCCCACCCAATCACAAAAGCCAGCCTACCACCACCACCACCACACAACTCCTGACGGTACAACGTGCTACCATGCTACTACTATACTCCTCGTGCAAGCTCACGCACGAGCGGCCGGTCAGTCACTGAGCTTCGTATACACAGTCGCATGCGCTCACCTCTCTCCTTGGCCCACTGGAGCCGCTTCTGCTCGACGAGCGAGGTCCTCGCCGCCGCGGCGGCCATCGCGCTGACGACGACCCAGCTTCCTCGTCGCTACCGGCCATCTATCCGGGCCGATAGTCTCTCAAGCTGCCGATTGTCCAGAGAGAGAAAGTGCTAGATACGGGGTAGGCGAGCGGTTGAAGATGCGGGTGGGGATGAAGTCAGCGGGGTGTGGGATGAGATGAGCGTGTAGTAGGGATGGATGAGATTGTTGGTTTACTGCGGTTTGTCAGATTATACGCTGATTTATTACCGTGAGTTGCTTCAATAGTATTTGTACGTTTACGGATTGTCGCGGTGGCTAAATGTGCTTTTCAATCGGGATGGTTTTATTAGGCGAAAACTTCATATATAAGTCACTTTCTGACACAATTAAAATGCGAGCTTTACTCTAGAGTCTCTTAACAAGCTTATATCGATCGTGCTTTAATTAATAGCCGTGAAGTATATACTTTTAAACAACGTGTAATTTTCTTTTTCTCATTTGAAAAAAAATTTATGTCCCTACGTGCTTTGAATATAGACGGTATGGAAATGGACTTTTTTCACTTCTCCATTTCCATTAAGAACTCAATCTATCAATATATCCGTCACAGCTCTTTATAATTTATTAATGATTACAACGATGGTTATCAAATGATTAATTATCATTATATGTCTGAAAGCATTTTGCAAAATTGTGTAATCAACAAACGTGACGTGAAAATCATTGGTTCGCTTACTTGTCAACTTACATATCATTAAACTATTACAAAGCAAACAAAACTATCACTGCACTTTGACAAACAAGCTTATCGCTCTGTTACCACTTTGTCATCCTCTATTGACAGATGCTACCTCGCTCGCACTATCATTACTCTATTAATCAACCACAAACATTCCCTCGAAAAAAAATCACTATTCCGTTCCAAAAACCAAACCCCCCGTCGTCTTATCAAACCGTTATTCCCCCCCGAAACCGAGAGACTTTCTTATCTCCTACCCACGTCATCTCGCCTTCACGCTCTGAATCCTCACTCTCTGCGGCCGAAGGGAACGCGCGCACGCCGAATATATTCTTATACCTACATGTACCTGCTGCACGCGGAGATCTTTGCAGGCCGATAGCCGCGCGTCGTGCGGAGCCGCGCGGACGACTGACTCGAGACTGTACGACACAGTACGCATAGGACTGTTCGATCGCTGAGGGCGAAGTGTTGGTAGCCATGACGACAATCGGCGCGCCGGTATCAACCGGCACCGCGCGCACCCAGCTATCGATTCGCCCGATAAGGGATAATGACCTCCAGGCGAGCGAACGCGCGGCTGCTTTGACGGTCAGATTCGACTTCCTGGTTGCAGGTGCAGAGACTTTTTCAGCGCTGGCGTGGGGTTTTCGGTGTGTAAAAGACACCGTGACCGATTGAGGGCTGCAGTATATAGGATGTGATGACGATGATGGTGATGGCGTGTGTGTGTGTGTGTGGGATTTTTGCAAAGTATACTTATATGGGGTGCGTGCAGAGGTGCGCGGCTGGAATTATTGATGGATGTGCGTGTGGGATAGTGGTTTTCTGCGACTGACATAAATTTCAAAAATCGTTATGAAGGGCTTGAAATATTTCATGCGAAAGGTATTTTTCACGGCAGACGTTTTAGAAATTATGGGTAGGGTATTTATTTTTTTTTACATTGTTATGTAAATATTGGATATTTCTGGCTGCCGATGTTATATTTCTGTAAGACTGCATATATATATATGTGTATTATACTTCAGATAATTAATTCTAAATAAATTAGTTATATTTAACAATTAAGTAATTCTCTTCTGTTAAGAAGCTATCAGTTGTAATGTAAACATCATCGAGAGTCGAGAGACCGGAAAATGTTTTACTCAAACAGTAAGAGTGATATTTGCAAATTATCCGTATAGTAGATACCGGCTATTATTTATAGATGTAGCGCGTAAATAGCCATATCGATTGTGATAAAGGATAATGACCTCCAGACCGTAAAAGCGTTGGCGGTCAGGCATTAGGCGTCCGTGTTATTGGCCTTTCGCAGCCTTTTGTTGCCATCTTTCCGTACGTATTTGTATGCCAAGACAATTCCGTAAGTCTTCCTTTCGAACTCTTATCTTTTATATTTATATATTGTCAATTTTTAATATTATTTTTAAATATTAGATTTTTATTTGTTGGATGATGATTTTTTAATAAAGTTTTACATATAAAGATATTTTTTCTTGAGTGTTCGATAATATAGTTAGAGGATCCAAAATCTTCATGGTAAAATTTGCCATTCACGCCGTTATAATTATATATAGTCTATATTTTGGTAAAAGCAAAATATTAATACCAAGTGAACGTTCTTATTTTTATATGTAGATTTTTACGAAATGCATAGTGAATGCGAGAGGCTTATTATGAATGAACAAATTAGAAAAACGAAATAAAAGTTGTATGCTATAGAAAAATGCAACACATACATTTACAAAGCACAGTACTGTAATCTTTCTCCTCTATTTACCTTATACTGGTTTTCAATATAAAAGTTTAGCAATGATATCAAATTGGCATGTACACACACAACGAAAATTAATCTGCGCTCATTAAGTACTAATTAATTCACGAATAAATGAGAAAATGAAATGCAAATATTCTGAAAAAATATACGAAGATAATGAGATGTAAGTTTACGACCATGATATCCTCATCGAAGGTCGAGGGCGCTTGCAGACGATTCAGAATAACCTGCAGCGTGCCCTGCATGCGCTCCGATCCTGAATTAGGGGCATTGCTTACAATTAAAGCTTTTCGAGGGTGTCGATTTTTTGAGTATACGCGAGGGTACCGAATCGGAAAAAAATCCATTTTGTCATGTCGGAATTCGGGCTCGGGAGTAATATACCTTCTCAATATACCGTCTCAACGATGGTACCTTTGTGAAAGGTTCTCACACAGCAATCTGCAAAATGTATGTAGATACATACACGTACTCTGTGTAGGTATGTGGTGTTGTGTTTGCACGATCGATTTTGAAGAGCTTCGCTGGCGGTGCCTTTGAACTTGCTTTAATGTGCTTGTTTGTGGAGGGTTGAAAGACTCGATTGTACTTTGGTTTCAAAATTTATTAAATGAAAACGATTTTGTTTCTATATATTTGATAAAGATTGTTATATTTTCCAATACATTGTTTCTGCTCAAATATTCCAATGAGCTTCGATACAACAATCCTAATGTTCTATCACTTAAGATATATTTAATTTAATTAATTCAGTCACAACGCTTACACTGAAAAAAAAATCACCGCATTTGTTGGGGAGTTCTGCAGAAACTGTATGGGTCACCAGTGACACCACATAAGAGGCTTCAAGTGGAATGAGCTGTGAGAGCCATGCTATTTTAGCTGTGCAACCGATAGCAGTTTCAGCATGACAGTTCTTTAGCAGCATTTGCTATCGAGCTGGAGTCTTCTTAAGACTGCAGTGGCGTCGTGTCTACGCCGTTAAAACTGCATGGGTCAAGCACAGCAAAATTCACATTAAAGGCTCCCACAATAATGTTGCTAGATCTATTAGAGATAAACGCTTGAAATCATGAAACATGAATGAAACATAAAATCCAAAAGTATAAAAACAACCGCAATTCTGTTTTTATGTTGCCAAGTTAAATTTTGATAAAAAAGGATATATGACAGAATCCTTTTCAATGCTACAAGTTAAATTTTGATAAAAAAGGATATATGACAGAATCCTTTTCAATGCTATAAGCAAGATAGAAACTTTTTCATAGCATCATCGAAATTGAAGCTTCTTCCTTCTACCTAACCGCTGTATACATTTAAAAAAAAATTTCATTTGTTGATCAAACGGAATGTAATCTTTAGTGAACATGGCACAAAATAACTAGGAAATCCAATCTAAAAAGCTTTGAAGATTTAAAAAACTTTGGTGTAATCTTTTAATATGTTAATTTAAGTAACTTTGAATCAAGAGTTTATTTTTAATGCTGAGAACAAGGCTTACAGAAAAACTACACTAATTATCACGTACCACCAGGTATATTTTTACCAATAAGTTTTAATCCATTTACGGACAACGAACAAACGTATTCAGTAAATGCTTACCCTCTATTGACTCCTGCATTAAGAGAATGCCTATGCATCTTAGTACCAGACCGTCATAAAGGAATCTGATAAAATATTTTGAAATTAAAACTATATAATACATATGATTCCTTACATTTCTTATATATATTGATTCATAATTAAAATATGTTGGCACTCGTATGATATCAATATTATCTTATCACTCTTGGATTGACTCAGTATCAATAGCGATATTCAATAATTATGAATCGTATTTAATATCCTTACCACTTCAGTTGCTAACCAAGCGTCAGGTATATTAGACCGCATATTTTTACAATTACAAACATGTTTTCTTCTCGAAATACTATTATTTTATTATTATTTGCTATTTTATACATACATGCAAGTAAGTACGTGAGGTTATGTTAAAATATAGCATAATAATAACAATAATATTAATATTTTTATGTTATTTTGATTAGTTTTCGCTTTAAACTGCTATCAATGCAATTCAATCATTAACCCAGAGTGCGAAAATAATGAGAATATAAAGAACTTTACTCATGTTTGTGACAGATCTGATAATATATATTCAAAAAATGTCTTCCAGGATGAAAGTCTTTTCAGAGGTAAGAACTTATACAAATAAATGTTTGCTTAAAATATTAATTATTTTAAAATTTGTCAACGGTGGATCTTTAGATAATATTTAAAGGTAAAGTACCCAATACCGGGATAGTTTTTCAGCATAGTCAGAAACGGATGATATTATTACAACGTATAGGCCAACATTTTCAAAATATTATTTATATCTTAACATAAGTACTTTTGTGTTGACACATTATTAATTGCAGCTAATACATGATTTAAAGAATAAGAAATAATGTGTAATTTTTGTAAATACTAATGAATTTATAAATTGTTGAAAAAAAATGTATAATGAATAAACATATTTTACATTTGAACTATACATATACTATACATGTAGGATCGATAAATTCATTTGGAGGAAGCAAAGTGCCAATATATTGGCAGCGGGTTTTCTAAATCAATCGCAAAACTCTATTTTTAATGCCTATTGTCTATGCAATGCACACTGCGAGTTCAAAATGCAAGAAATCCACACTTTTCGTACGCTAGATAGGTATTGAATATAGATTTACGCACACGTTTAGAAAAACAGTATCCGTAACGGTGTGTGCGCGTAGGTGCTTCCCACACTTGTCTTTTTTATCGACAAACGCGGCTCGTGCGGGAATCACCTGCTTTGTGAACTTGTTGCGTAATGTTATACTATTATGAGGCAACACTCTACTCACTCACTCACACTACTCAACAAAATTTGTGGGCAATGCATTGCCCACGGTGTTGAAAACACATGGGCAATATATTAGCGATGTGAAGCCACATAAGAGCAATGTGTGATCGGATATGGCCGAATCCGGGCCATCCAGTATCCGAGATGATCTCCTTATTAGTCCCATATGATTTTCGTTAAAGCAATTAATAATGAAATATAAGTATATTAATAATTAATAAATATTATTAAGCTATGGCTTTCATGAAAATAACATAGGTCTAATATCGGGAGATTACGTAGGATACTGTATGGTCTGAATCCAGCTCAGGCGTTGGAGTCACATATTATGTCCCATTCATTGCCCTCAAGTGGCTTCAAATGGCCCGTATATTACCCATACTTTTGCGTAATATGCGTTTTCCTTTAAAAAGTTTATAAATAAATTCATCTGTGATTCTTACTTTTTTTTATTCCAAATCATTCAAAATCTAATTTAGTCACAATTTTTTAGCCAACCATGCTATCTCTTACACGGAAAATAAGGAGTGGCGCTGCGCTAAAGTAGTGGGACGTAAGTACTAGAAAGATAATATTAATAAATTTTTTGAAAAATAAATAATTTCATATGTATAAAAAGTACAAAAAACAGTATAAATATTTGCATGTACTTGAAATTCACTATCAATCCATATTTATTTATTAATAAAATCACCATATCTTTATGGTTAAAAAATCGTTTGGTTGGTAAAAATTGAGAGTTGCATCTATCTTTAAAACTTTTTTCTGCAAAAGTTCCTACTTATACAAATTATTTTCAATATTTTAGATAATGCTACACTATCGGAAACTAGGAGATACTGTATATCCAAAAGCCGTAGCTTAGGTTATTGCAAGGCATTCGAAGAAGAAATAAAAGAAGAAAGTAACGCCGTAGTCGATCATTGTAGCTTCTGTGACAGTGACTTGTGCAACTCGTCATGATTAAGCTTCAGTATCAGTTATTATTTTATAGATATTTCAGTATTGGTATTTACCATTATGAAATAAGACACTATAAAATACATGTAAAGTATTTTACTTTGTACCTCCTATTATTCAATAATCTTACTTTGAATAACTTTAGGTTTTACATTACAATTTATATATCATCACTGACTATAAAAAATTAATAATAATCAATACAGTTTTGGATTAAGTCAGCTGTAATCACAGCATATCGATAAATGAGCGGAAGAAGTATTTTTTTTCTTCAAATTTTGTAGTATAGCGTCATAAGTGGGTGCGATAGCCGTATCATTAGCGACCGAGCAATTGACACAGTTTAAAGCTTATTAAAAATAGAATACGTAGAATCACAAAAAATCATAAGAAAACACCTTTCTGCGGTTTTGAACGTTCTATTATCCAGTAAAAGTTTGAAGTCGAAATATCAAGTGGCTTTTGCAAAAACTTTGAACAAAACAAAAACGTTTTCTTTTATTATTTTTTTATTTTGTTTTTATTTTACTAGAAAAAAAGCATTTCGCACACACACGTATCCATAAGAACATTTAAAAAAAATAGTGTTTTAGTTCCAAATGTTGTATAAAACATTTCTGTAATGTTTTCTCGAAAAAAATATTCTCCCACTATCACATAACTTTCTCTAGGAGGAATCAAAATTTATTATTTACGGTTAGTTTAGAAGCAAAGTGCATAATGGTTGGGTAAAGACATTTTTCAACAAGTTTTATATTAAATGGTGATTGTGATTGATTGGATGGAGCCAATGGTATGAAATCAAGAGTAAGATTTCATGTTATGCGACGTTTCGTCGGCCTGGTCTGCCGACCTCTTCAGGCTTATTTAAAATAGATGTATCATCT
>JAPYZO010003179.1:0-13044 GCA_030522905.1 Torymus flavipes
TGTTTAACCATTTTTCAATTAGACCCTAAAATGCCGGTCCGATACGTCCAATAGTTAATTAACAATTGACGTTATAAAATAGTATATTTCGATGCAAGTGTGCAAAGTGGGTCATTGTAACACGGGTGTAGTTTGTCGCCCGAGCAAAGAAGGACTTGCGATTTGTCATCTTAGCATGACTTCTTTAGAGGTAGTTCTTTCATATTATTATTCTACACAGCCTTTACAACCATAAAGTGCTATAAAATGTCATCTAAAAATATTTATAAGTTTTCTAAGAGATTTCTGATCCACATCGACTGGACTAGATGAAATATGTCGAATATTGTTAAAATTTTGACTTTTCTTTGGAAAATTACAATGGCTTGCAACTCTTTTCATTAAAAGCACTAGGGTCTATATAATTTACAGGAGTTATGGGTAATATCTGCAACCTTGGAAAGTTTAAAAAAAATCAGAGTTCCGGAACTGAGCCTATTCTCGCTAGTGGCTTCTGAGGCCAAAATTAGTAGAAAAAAAGAAAAATGTATTATAATATATCGTAGAGCAAAAGCAAGAATGTACAATTTCACTTTGGCGCGTAAGAATGCCCTATCTCGATTCAGAGCGTAAATGAATCCTATCTCGGCTCGGCGAGTAAGAATGTCCTATCTCGACTTGGCGCGTAAGAACTTTGCATTTCGGCTCGGCGCTGAAGAATGTCTGATCTGGGGTGCTCTAAGGTCCACCGCGTGTGTTCTCGTTGAGCCAAGGTTGGATGTCCTTACGCGCCGAGATGAGCTGGGACGTTCTTGCTGCCACCCGACGATATATACTTTACATATACACTATTTATTATGAAATGGATGAAGATATAAACTGTAGGCCTATTTTACAAGGATAGAGAATTATCAATTTTGTATAATTGAAGCAACTTTTTCAGAAAACCATTCGATGGATTTTCATAGGACAAGGTCTAAATTACTTTAAATTTACACTGGTATAAAACAAAGAGTTGAAAATATAAGATTTTTCAAAGTAAATAATTTGAAAATGCTGAAAAAAAAAAAAAACTGATAATTCATAAATTAAAAGTAGTTTTTTCTTCATAAAAAAATATTGACTCCAGGAAATCTTGTATTTTAAACTCTTTGTGCCATAAGTGCAGGAATTATAAGTAGATTAGGCTCTACCTTATCAAAAGCCATCGAATGATCTTCGCAAAAAATTGCGCCAATATCGAAAAATTGACAATACTATATCTCTGAGTAAAATAAGAGTACCATTTATATCTTGGGCCATTTTATTAGTGATAGCATACATTTATAGTATATACATTGTATATTGTTTAAACAACTTTATTTTTCAGTTGATTTTGGCATCAGAAACTACTAGGTGCAAGACCCTCTTAAAAAAAATAATTTCAAAATAAAATAACACAAAAAAGTCTTATTTCATTTTGAAAACAAAAAAAAAATTGTAAAATTATTACTTCACAACATCATCTGGAAATATGTAAATGTTCCCATTTTCCTCTACAATCTCTTGATTGTCAAAGTCCTGTAAATATTTAGGGAAATCAAATGGACTGGATTCTCCTTCATGAGACGTCGCTGAATTCTGTGGGCCGCAAAGCCGTACATTGCTTAATATTCTTGGTTTCGGGCGTGCCTCTGAAATAAACAGTTTATATGTAACGTTTGCATTACAAAATACACAACTCCTATGATCATATACTCTTAAACCCTTAACTACTTGAGCCCTTCAACCCCTAATCTCGTACTCTTGCAGACTCATAAATACGTAGAGATTTAAAGTCATGTTAGTTTAAACCAATATATCAATGAGTCAAACTGTGTCTGCCTGTAATTGAATCACAAAATTTGAAAACATGCCACCAACAGTATGTTCATAAGTGGCTTTTCCTTCTCGCCCTCCTCCCTTAGCATTTAATAGCGTCATAGGCCTAGTTGCAGTAAACAGTTTCTCGTTTTTATTTTTAATCTTATTCTTATAGACAATCGTGCCAAAATCAGAATTACACGGAGAAGAATCGCATTTCGACTCATTACCTCCACGTACTCATTTACAATCCTTGTGTTAACTATTTCTGTCTGTCTGTATCTGTCTGTGTTCCTTGTGTCTGCCTGTTTGTGTGTGTCCGTGTCTTTCTGTGTCTGTCCATATCTGTGCTTGTGCCTTTGTCGGACCTTGTCTGCGCCTATGTCTGTCCACGTTTGCCTCTGCATCTGTCGGTCATTACCTGATCTTGCCGGAGTCTAGGTATGTCTGAATCTGTCTGTCTCCATCTGCATGTAACTCTCTCTGTCTATGCCAGACCGTGTCTGTGAAAGTCTGTGACTGTCTACGTGTGTCTCTGTCCGTCTGTGTCCCTGTCCGCCTGAATCTATCTATGTCTGTCAGTGTCTATCTATGTATCTGTCTATCTCTATCCGTGACTATCGGAATCCCTATCTGTCTGTATTTGTCTGCGTCTGCTAATGTCAGTCCGTGACTGTATCTGCATGAGTCTGATGTTTGCATCGTTGGAATTCAACGAAATAATTGTTTACAATTGAATAAAGTTACTTTGCAATAAAACATTTGATCTAAACTTCTGCTACAAAGTCATTTTATACTATAAAATACTAGTTATACACGCAAAATTAAAATTAATCAGTGTATCTTTGAAGCCAATTTATTGTTTTTTTCTTCGTTTTTTGGACTCCAACGTTACAAACATCAGATCCATGTATCTGTGTTTGTCTGTCTGTGTCTGTGTTTGCCTGTATCTGTCTATGTCTGTGTTTGTATCTGGCTGTATGTATCTGCATCTATATGTATATGTGTGCATCTGTTGCTGCCCGTAACTGCCTGTCTGTGTTCATCTGTGTCTGCTAGCGTGATTCGAACAGTTTAAGGAAATCGAATAGTTCGATTTGGTTAAAAGATTTCGACTGAATCGAGTAGTTCAATCACGTCCGAGTAGTTTATTTGTTTCGAACACTTTGATTGTGTACGAGTAGTTCGTAGGATGTTAAACAGTTCAAAATATCGAGTATTCGACTAGAGTTCAAAAAAATAGTTCAATACTGTTCAAACACATCTAGTCGAGTATTCGTGCATCCCTAGTATCTATATTTGTCTGTGTCCGTCTATATATGTATGTGTCTTGTCTATGTCTGCCTAGGCCTGTCTCTAAACATTCAAATCCATGATCCTTGAGACCATGTCCCGTAATCAATGAAAATCATAAAATCTATAAATCATGAGACCCAAATATCTATGAACTATCAAACCAATAAATCCAGAGACGACCAATATATTTTTAATGCATTAATAAAAACGTAGTATTATTTTTGTTATGGATTAGATTAAATCATAAATTTAAAAACTTACCATGCTCATGGATCGGTTGCTGGTTAGTTGACTTTTCTTTTGGCGTTTCGTCTTTAAGATTTGCCAGCGTTCTAGGGGAAGTATGAGTGGGCAATTTGAAGGATTCATTCACAACATCATTCTCATTGAGAACTTCGTCAACCTCAGAATTACTTGGAGAAGAATGACACTCCGACTTACTTGCCTCCACGTTTTCATTTTCAATTAGCGTCATAACTGTTGAAATCAATGTTAAATCCGTTCAAATTCATATATGTATAAATACATAAGGTAAGTCAGGGTAATACGGCCATTATTCTAGTTCGCTATCTTCACTTATCCGAAAGCTTAAATAACCGATGTCGCCAGCTTCCAAATATGAAAACTATACGTTTTGTACAGTTTTCAATTGTTTAAAAATGATCACTACATTGTTATGCAAGTTTCTATTATCAAATTTCAACAAGTCGGGCGTCTTATAAAGTAAAAAAATCAAGTATTTCGTTTATAGTCGGAAAAACCTCAAAAAAACCTAATTGAAAGTGATACGGTCAGAAAGGTGAGGCTTTTTCCTTGAAATTAGTATGGAAGTCGTATTGAAAATAATTTTTTTTGTATTTTGTAGAAGCAAAATACTTTCACATCTATAATGCAGCTAATTCGGCCAATCTGTAAAGAATACGTGATCCAATAAATTTGAGAAGGTGTGACATTCGTATTACTTTCACCAAGTCATTTATGTGTCTTTTTTCTGTGAAGAAACTTTAAAAATATGATAAGCGATAATCAATTTCATTGAACAAAATGAATTTTTATTTTAGCTTACCGAGACTCCCGTATAGAATTACAAAATCATTTATAGAATGAATTATAATGAAAAATGAATTCCTTTATTCCCTTTATACTAAGAATTATTCATAGGAGTTAATAATTAAATAAAGGTTTTACGTATTTAAAAACAAATTATATTAATATTTACAGTTTATGAATGAATTTATTCTATTTTTTTCAAAATTGGCCGAATTAGATGACATGTCAGGTAATTTGGTCCAAACGCACATTTTGGACTTTTGCACCCTACAAATCCAATATCACATATGGGCCGTTCTCAATTTTTTTCTTAGAAGTATATTTAGTATACTTCAAATTCTTTTTTATAACTTTGTCCCAACGCATTTACAGAAGGAGAAAGAAAATATTCCGCTTAAGGTGACCGAATTACCCCAAGTTACCTTATATGTTATTACCTACTACCTTGTAGGTGATAACATGACCAAACGTATTAATATTACTTTTATTTTGACTAAATGTTGCATAAATTATTATTTGAACCATATTGCCCTTTATGTGTGATAAGATTTTTATAACTATTCTCAGACGGACGGTGTCTATCTATGTTTATTTCCGTCTGTGTCTATCTCCGTTTACCTATATCTGTGTCCGCCTATGCGTGCCCGTCTCCGTGTCTTTGGGTGCTTGCCTCTGTATGTATCTATCTCTATGTGTTTATGTCTATAACTGTCTTTGTCTGTGCCTGCCTGCGTCTGTCTGTATCCATCTATGTCTGTTGGCATCTTCGTCTATGTATGACTGCGTGAGTCTGTCCATGTATCTGTCTATACCAGTCTATGTACGTCGACTTCTGTGTTCGTCTGTGTCTGTTTGAGTCTGTTTGTCTCTACTTGCATGTCTCGGTGCTTGTGTTTGTGTCTCTCAGTGTCAGACTGTGCCTATTTCAAACCGTGAATATCTGTGTCTATGACTGTTGGAGTCCATATCTGTCTGTGTCCGTCTGCTAATGTCAGTCCATGACTGTCGGTGTCTATGGTTTTCTGTCTCTGTTTACCTGTATCTGTCTATAACTGTGTTTGTTTCTGGCTGTATGTGTCCGAATCTGTCCGTATATGTGTCGGTCTCTGTCTAGCTGAGTCTTTCCGTATTTGCCTGTGTCTCCGTACATCTGTGTCTGTCAGTGTGTGTCAGTATCCAGGTCGGTCAGTGTTCATGACTGTCGCTATCTGTATCAGTCTGTGTCTATCTGTGCCTGATTTAGACCGCGTCTATGTGTATGACAGTTTTTCTGTCTCTGTGTATCTCTGTGTCTGTCTATATCTATGCCGAACCATATTCATCTGTGCTTATGACTGTCTTTGTCTATGTCTGTCTGGACGTGTATGTATCCATTTGTGTCTGTTGCCGTCTTCGCCTATGTATGACTGCTTGTGCCTGTCTGTGTTTCCGTCTGTATCAGCCTGTGTATGTCAGTGTCTGAGTCTGTTTGTCTCTATTTGTATGTGTTGGTACTTGTGTTTATCTGTATCTGTGTCTCTCAGTGTCGGGCTGTGTCTACTCCGAATCGTGAATACCTGTGTCTATGACAGTATATGCAGGTCTGTGTGAGTCTGTGTTCTCTGCGTCTGTATCCGTCAATCTATGTATTTGCGTGTCTATCTGGGTATTTGATGGTATCTGCGTAAGCCTTTGGGAGTCTGAGTCCGTGTCTGACAGTCTGTGGTGCACTGTGATGGTCTGTGTGTGTATGTGTGTCCGTACTTGCGTGCGTGCACCTGTGTGTGTGTGTGTGTGTGTGTGTGTGTGTGTGTATGTTTGTGTATGTGTGTGCAGGCGCATCAGTGACTGTCCCTCTATGACTGTGTCCAACTCCATCTGACAGTGTCTGTGACTGTTTCTCTATGCAGGTGTGTGTGAGCCGATGTTCTTTGCGTCTGTCTCCGTCAATCTATGCATTTGCGTGTCTATCTGGGTATTTGAATGTATCTGTGTGAGCCTTTGGAAGTCTGAGTCCGTGTCTGAAGGCCTGTGTCGCACTGTGATGGTCTCTGTGTGTGATGGTCTCTCTGTGTGTGCGTGCGTATGTGTGTGTGTGTGTGTGTGTGTGTTTGTGTGCAGGCGCGTCAGTGACTGTCCCTCTATGACTGTGTCCAACTCCGTCTGACAGTGTCTGTCTGTGACTGAGCCTGTATCTGCATTTGTCTGTCTCCGCCAGTGCATGTGTGTATCTGTCTATTTCTTAAAACCCTGAGTCCCGTAATCAATGAAAACCATAAAACTATGAACCTTGAAAACCATCAACCGAAAAACAAACGTATTAAACATGATCTCTAAAATCTGAAAACCCATAGACCCATCATTCACATATACATAAATCCTCAAACTAATAAGCACATCCCCTACATATTAATATCCATGGACGTGTTGGCATCACACGAAAATCAACGTAACTTAGAAAATAAATATAGATATACAGAGAATAGTAGAGGCGCGCGTAGCGCGCTAATGATTCTAGTATACCTATAAGCATCAACTATGTAACCCTATAACGACCAATGCATTTTTAATGCTTTAATGAAACCGTAGAATTATCTATGAATCTTAAATTTAAAAATTTACCATGAACACCAGAGAGATGTTGATCAGTTGCCCTTTCTCCAAGCGTTTTTTCCTCAACGTTATCCAGCGTCTTAGGGAAAATAGGAGTGAGGAGTGTATTGCATTCATTCTGAATCTTCTTCTCAACCACATCTTTGTCGAATTCAAAATCGCACTTCTTTATCTCTGCGTCTTCATTTTTCAGTTTTGTAACTGTTGAAATAAAGGAAAAACGGTTGAAATTACAAAATATTTTTAGCTATGGATAGTAGGTGATCCATAAATCCATAAATCGTAACACCCATAAACCCGTTAACGCCCAATGTATTTTTAATGAATTAAAATTTCATTATTGTAAATTCATGGAACCGTAGTATTATCGTTCTTATGGATTGAACCATTTGGAATTTGAAATTTTACCGTGAACATCGCGCGGATGCGGATAAGTTGCCCTTTCTTTTGGTTTTAAAATAGTTTGATCCTTAAAATCCGTCAGCGTGATAGAGAAAGTAGGAGTGCGCAGTTTCTTCACTTCATTTTTAATCTCATTCTCCACTACTACTTTGTCGAATTCAGCTTCAATCGGGGGAGAATCGACCTCATTTTTATTTTTCTCTACGTTTTCCTTTTCAATGTTTATAGCAACTGTTACAATCAAGAAAAAAATCAGTTTAATTTCAAAAATTTTATAGAAATGCATATTAGATGATGAAGTGAGCAAAATTTATTGTTGATATGACTTATATGTATTAAGGAGATTCATAAGAGATACAAATATGTAGAGAACATAATAAAATTTGAACATATTATTTTTTGAATTATTCGATGCACGCACGATTTTTCTGTATATTTATTATCGCACATATTTTGGAAATATTTGATTTCAAAGTTTGCAAGTTATACACGGGCTCTTGTGGGACTCCGTCAAAAACAGCTGATTGATATAGAGTGTGATTTTGTAAGAAAAAACGAAAAGAGCAATAAAAAACTAAAAAACATATTGGCTAAAACCTTGAGAAACTGTACGCGAAAGTTCAACTCGTGTAACCGCGCGAATTTTCGAATATTTAACGAAAACGTAATTAAAACATCAAGCTTGATGGCTACGCGCAGAGGTGCGCGGTAAAAGGGGGACCGGTGCGCGGTGCGAGGGGAGTACCCCTTTCCTCATCCTGTAGCATGACTGTTATGAACCTCCTTAATATTACTTTTATTTCGAATCATTTCTTATCGGAAATAACTTTTCCGTAAAAATTTTAATAAAAGCAAATAAATGCCTGTAACAAATATTAATAGAGAGATTTGGGATGCTTATAACAATAAGTAACTCTTACGAGTTCTCATTAATAGTACAGGCCCACAAAAAAACCGCTGTCAATTCTTTGGCATTTAGCTTCCTCAAAATAATTTATCGATTGCTTTTAATAAATTGAAATTATAATAATAAATTTTTCATAAAAAAAAAATTCTAAATTAAATTATTTTAAAGTCATAATGGATAGATTTTTTTGGGCAAGAAACTCGGTTCGAAGATATAAAAAAGCTATTTCTGTGCCAAATTGTCCTGTTATTGTGTCCGAAAAAAATTCACTTTTTTTCAAAAATATTTTTTTTTCGGAAACAAATGAAGATTATCACTTAAAATTTTAACCAAATATAAGGTAAAATGGGTAGTACTTGGACAAAACGAAAAATCTGACCTATACTTTGACAACAGTAATAAACTACTTTTATTGATAGATATCAGCAGATATGATAACAAAGTCGATTTATTAGCATTGCTTACGGTAATAACAATCTATTGTCATCAAAATCCTTTTAAATAATTGTTTTAAATTATATTTTTATAAGAAGTATAAGTTTTGAAGGTTATGTTTTCGAAGCGTGCGAATTTGAACCCTCTCCAACTTAAGGCAATTCTCAATTGCCACGAAGCAGTAGTTGGATACATTTAAAATCATTGTCCAAGTACTGGTTTAAAATCATGTCCAAGTATTGGTATTAGCTCGACTAGGGTGTCCAACTATAGCAATTTTACTCACGTATTTTAAACTTACTTTTTTAATATAAAAAAGCATGCAATGTTCTTTGTCTTTACATAAATGGATAAAATAGAGCGCAAATTTATAATTAGATAAAAAAAGTTCTAACGGATTTCGATTATTGATTTTGAAAACACCGTTTGTTTGAAATGTTGTCCAAAAGTGTCCAAGTACTACCCATTTTACCTTAGTCTTTAACGAGTGTTATAAGTGGTTAAAATTTTAGGTCGATCAATCAACAATTCTCTGAAAAAACGCGATTCGAAAATTAAAAAAAAATTTTTTAGCCTCAAATATCTTTAGTTGTAATGGACCGATTTGTTGGGCAACGAACTCGGTTCGAAGACATAAAAAAGCTATCTCTGTGCCAAATTTCAAGACAATTGGTTGACTTTTACTCCTGTTATCGTGTCCGAAAGAAAATGCACTTGTTTTCAAAAATATTTTTTTTCTTGGAAACAAGTGAAGATAATCACTTGAAATTTTAACCTCATATAGTCTTCAATGAGTATTATGAGTGGTTAACATTTCAAGTCGATAAATAAAATATTTTCTGAGAAATTAATTTATGAAATATAAAAATATTTTTCTTAATAACAAATGACAGAGTGAACAGAATTTAACTTGTAAAAAAAAGAAATTGTAGGTAATTTGACGACCTTTCAAGATAAGTTTATGATATTATGAAATAATGGCTGTAAGATATAAAAAAATAAAAAAACGAGATTCAAAATCGTTTTTTGGTTATGAAACAAAAGAAAAACGACGAAATGAAAAAATGGGTTAAGCTATCTCTATTCTACTTCCAAACGAAGAGAATTCGCCCTCTCCGATGAAAATGGGTCAATTTCTTGAAATGTTATAGCACACACACATACATACACACGCACACACACACACGCACGCACATAAACCCACACACACGCGAACATTTTTTTGCTCAAAAACGACGGATTTTTGGTGCCAAAAGTCTTAAAACATTAAAACAACAATTTTTTTCACCATTATAAAGCTTTCTCTTTGAGGAAGCAATATATTAATCTGGTGTTGAGACAACGTTATTCCTATGTATTTTGACCCACTGAATACGAATCTGCAATAAACAAAAGGGGGGTCGCCCACAGAATTTCGAAAATAAACTCAAAGAATAGTAAAAAAAAAACGCGTTTTCTAGAGGTAAAGGCTTAAAAACAAAGACTATGATTTGTCTCAGGTTGAGACGACATCGTAAAGGATTAAAAAAAGTAAATTTAATATGTTAACCTGATATTTAGACTTGAAGAAAAACTGAAGACAATAGCAGGCTGAAGGCGAATCTGAAGATGGCATGGTTATACCTCTGAGAACGGGAAAATTTGGTAATATTCGCATAGTTGTCGTTTGTAAGTCCAGTATGGTGATCAAAAGATTATTGTAACAGAATTTAGTGACAAAAAACCTGCATGAGGACTTAAACGAAGGTGATCTTATGAACAAGAACTAAATTGGTTTACGGTTGCGCATGCTTTTGCCATCGATCGACCTATGTAAAGGATTCCTACGTCGTTTTTTGCCGCTTGGTTGTGTTTCTCTTTTCAGCATCCAGCAATAGTCAGTCATCATATTTACGTTTCAGTTTTCTTGCCATCTACGTTCAAATGCCGTCAGATCCTGATGAAATCATTCACCTTGCTCTTCACTGAAATCTCCAAGATTCCGTGGAAATTCATCAAGGTGCAAATCAAGAAAGTGGAACTTCAAATTCATTAAGCGATCTAAGTTTTTAAAGTTTTCTACCATATTTTCTACGATGCTCTTATAGTTTTCATCTTTGTCATTCCCCAAAAATTTTGTCGCGACATCTTTGAAGCTCAGCTAGGTTGTCTTCTCTGTATCATTCATACTTTTGACAAACTCTTCTTCTCTAAACATTTTGCGAATTTGAGGTCCATCGAAAATACCTTCCATTAACTTAGCTGCAGTTACAGTTGTCAAGACGCTTTTCAAGTTCTTAAAGCATCAACGTTTTTTATCGGGAGCTTTAAAAAATTGTTTCATCAATTCAAGTTTGATATGCAGAGGAGGTAGAAGAATTTTGCCAGGTTCTACAAGAGGTCGTTTAACGATATTACTTGAACCTGGGGTGAGTGACGGCCTGGCTGGCCATGCTTTTATTTTATAATGATTTACTCTATCTCGACTATCAAACATGCACAGATACATGGGTACTTAGTGAAACCTGATTGTTGCCCTAGTATCATGGATAACATTTTCAGGTCTACACAAATTAACCATTCCGATACACTTGCGATCGGAACAGGATTCCTAGCGTGCAGGTTTTCATACAGTTTATGGGTACAAAAGAAAATAAAACCAATATACCTCATTCTTCCGGATCTAGGCAGGGCATTGACCACGATTGTGCAGGTGATCCGGATTCTTTCTGTTACGTTTGTGCTGAATTTACATTAAAAAAAAAAAATGGGAAAAATATTACAGAAAGGATCGAAAGTTTTTACAAAATGGGTTTAGGTCTAGAAATTTTAGAAAAAGATAAACTTAACTTTTGGAAACCAGCAATTTAGAAAATACCATTGGACAAAAGTGACTGTTACTATTGTATGACAAACGTAACTTGGATAAATAAGATGTGTAAGCAAAAAGTAGTATATGCATCTGTGTCTAGTATAGAGCGACCACAGAGAAAATTAGTCGAAGGTATTGAAGATGAGAATTCACGAGACAGCTTTATACCAGGGCTTGATGCTATGCAAGTTGATGAAAATACAAAAGAACAATGTGAAAATCCCGATGTCGGAAATGAGTCTTGCTAAGAAAAGTGAGTTAGTCGTGGAAGTAGAAAGGAAACCGAAGAAAAATATGTTCCTATCGGTAGAGAGCCAAGTCCAAAAAAGATCTCTCAATCACAACTGAATGATATGTGTAGGAGAGTAGGATTACCCAAAGATGCAGCGGAGTTGATGGCATCAGAATTGAAGACGTTTGATGTATTAGAAAAGAACGTTAATGATAGATTCTATCGAAACCGAGAAGAAGCATTTCGTAAATACTTCACTGCAGAATATAATATAGTGTATCGTACGGATGTAAAAGGACTTATCGATGAATTCAAACCAAATTTATACAAGCCAAAAGATTGGATCTAATTAAAGCCTAAAGGCAGTTCTCCTTCACAATACAAATGTGTATGCTCCTTTACCTTTGGCTCATTCAACTGTTCTTAAAGAAAAATACTGTAATATCAAAATGGTCTTAAACAAAATAAATATAGTGAGCACGAATGGTTAGTACCATTTAATTTTGGGGTCCCTGAACACGAATATCGCGACGGCAACGGTCTCTGAGGTTCCAGGGTGAACCGTGTGAACGTCGTCCCCTAGAGTTTTATGGAAATTTGTAATATAATTAGTCGAAACTCGTCACTCGGGGGTTTTCGGTGTCGCTGAACACGAATATTGCGATGGCAACGGTCTCCGAGGTACCTGGTGTTCAGGGTGGACGTTATGAACGTCGTCCCCTAGAGTTTCTTGGGAATTTGTAACATAATTAGTCAAAACTTGTTACTCGGGGATTTTTGGGGACCCTGAAGACGAATATCGCGACGGCAAAGGTCTCCGAGGTACCTGCTGTCCAGGGTGGACCGTATGAACGTCGTCCCCCAGAGTTTTTTGGGAATTTGTAGCATAATTAGTCAAAACTTGTTACTGGGGATTTTGTGGTATTGCTGAAAACAAATATCACGACAACAACGGTCTCTGAGGTACCTGGTGTCCAGGGTGGATCGTATGAACGTCTTCCCCTAGAGTTTTATGGGAATTTGTAATATAATTAGTCGAAACTCGTCACTCGGGTGGTTTAGGTAACGCTGAACACGAATATCGTGACGGCAACGGCCTCCAAGGTACCTGGGGTCTAGGCTGGACCGTATGAACGTCATCCCCGGGTATTATCTCAAGAATTTGATCATTTTTACCTAAATTTAAATATATTATTCTTATTTATTTAAATATTATAAGAAAGGTGCAAATTCTGGTGTTAAGGGCTACAAACTTTGTCCAATGGAGATCATATTGGTTTTTCATTTCGCGCTTTCAATCTATGCATGCACAAAAATTCAAAGAAGTGGGTTTGTCTATTGAAAACTTACAAGGAGAGTGCATAACCTTTGGGTCACGGATTTGTTCCAAATTGAAATATCGTGTTTTAGAGCAAAAAATATTGAACCCCTCTTCCAGGATTTATTCTCATAGGCCCC
>JAPYZO010003180.1:0-13175 GCA_030522905.1 Torymus flavipes
ATCAAATTTTAAGTACTGAAGATATATCATGTAAAGATGTTGGTTTACCTGAACCTCATAAAATTGATATAAAAGAAATAGATGAAAACGATAAAGATAGGAGTAATTATTGCAAACAAAAATTTAAAAAGACATATCCTCAATTAAATGATGATCAAAGATATATTTTTGAGCAAATAAAAAATAGTGAACATAAAATTCATTTTATAGATGGTCCAGGTGGATTTGGAAAAACATTTTTATACAAAACATTAATATATTATTTTACTATTATAAACAAAAAATTTTTATGTCAAATTGCTCGGCACTGATCGTTTCAATCGCCGTGACCACGTGATCATACTCGGTTGACATCGACAATAAACGATGAGAAACCACGTCTGAATTTTCCAGCTTCGTTCCAGTGGTTTTCAATTTACGTACGAGTTTATCAAAGGCAAGAAAGTGATTCGACAGCGTATCTTTTCCTGGATTAAATTTCGTCGTGAACAACCGTTTTCTCACGAGTAGTTGACTGACTATACCTTTTCTCTCAAAAGTTCCGTTGACCGATTTCCAAATTTCAAAAGTTTTGTTTTTATCCTTTACGTACTCAAAATGGCTGTTAGCAATCCATTGTATTTTTGAAATCGGCCCTTCCTGTCCTTTTTTACCCATTTCACAATTCATTTTTCTTTTCTTTTTTTCTCTGCAGTTGTGTGTGCAGGCAGACTCGTCACTCTCTCTGTGTAGGGTCTTTGCGTCACTTCCAGCAGTTTCAGCTCTGTTAGTAGCGTTTCGATCCTAAACTTCCAGTTTCCGAAGTTTGATCCATCGAAAAGAGTTTTAAAAAAGTTTTAGGCTACTAAAAATAAAGTAAGAAAATCACTAAAAATTTCTCATTTTTTCAAGCATTTAACGGGTGATATTTTAAGCTATCTTTTTTACTTTATTTTTGATAGTCTATAACTTCTTTAAAAATAGACCTTTTTTAATGAAACACAGCTTAGATTGAAGCCTTTTTGCCTTCTTTTATAAACTCTTTAGTTCATTTTATAGCCGAAATATTCAAAAAGCTATAACTAAAGAAAAAGACCCCATTTTTATCGTAAATTGTTCATTTCAAACATGAAATAGCTTGAGCCTTGGAAAAAAGGCCCACTCACAAAAACCCGGAGACACGTGTCCCATTATTCATCATAAAGAAGTACCTCCGGCAGTTTTAGCCATATCCAAAACCAGCACCCCTGATTATCTCCTTGTTAGTACACTTTATAACGAGTCGATGGATTTAGGAAAATACTAAAAAATACGCGCCGGCATTGGGACTTGAACCCGAGCCGTCCGGACGATAGTCGAACATCTCTACTGCGAGACTACCAACGCACTGCCTCTTAATCGTCCTATTAATGATGGTATACAATGATGCCGGTAATACAGTTTCAACTATGCGCGCTGACTAGCCTAAATCAACGACGCGTTACAACTTACATCTATTGAGGCCATACGAATCGCACACTATTGCACTGTTTAACAACACGTAAGCACGAATAAGCAGACACTTCTATCCCCAAGCGCGGTTCGATTAAGACTCCAAGCTACATTTATTATTTTTAATATTATTTTTAAAGTATTTAAAATTATTTATTAATGATATTAAAGTATCAATATTAAACATTTACACTTTAATTATTATTATCATTTAAATATTAAAGTGTTTGAAATTTTTAATAATAATATTATTTTTACAGTGTTTGCCTGCCAAAAAATATAACTATAAGAAAATAACTATTGTTTAGGTTGAAATTTCACAACGTTCTATAACTTTTTTTAATTATATTTGTTACGTGTAGATACACGTACGAATATGAAGGAATGGAGTAAGCAAGACGTCCAATTCCAATACGACGCCGAATAGCAGAAGTCCTGTCGGTGGTGGCCGTGGCTAGGACGATAGCGTTTCTGACTCACGAGTCGGCGACTTTGGTTCAAGCCCAGGGTCCGTCACTTTTTATTATTAAGTTGCGAGAGCTCACTCGTAACATGTTATTGTGTATTATTGTAGCCCTGAAGAGGAGAGTAACAATAAACTCTCGAAATATTGGATTAATACTTGTTTTTTATTTAAAAACAACTTAGTAGAATGGTCATCAACTTCGATTAACCAAATTAACTATGTCATACATTATTTAAATAGCGACAAACTTACTACTATACATACCAAATAAAATAACTTTTATAATTGAGAAATGATATTTTGAACAAATTTGTGCCATTAGAATCACAGATAAGTATCAAGCATTGAACGAAAGTACACATTTAAAATAATTCGAATTTTTTGTCTTTCACCTAAATTTAATGCTTACAGGCTGATATTGTTCCTCTGAGCACTGCGATCCCGCATTTACCACAGCGCGCATGCTATGCTTCGCCTAGACGGCGAAGCAACTATAAATTCTTTCGCTCACACCTGGAAAAGGCACTTGCAAAATATCCATAGGTATTTAAGAAATCGAGTTTTAACTGTGTTTGTAAAAAGTAACTAAATGCAGATTCATTAATCGAGATACATAAATTTACCTTTACAGTTAATAATCCTCGGAGAGATTTATCATCTTGTAATTTTTCTGGGACGTATTTACTTTCAAGTATATCTATAAGATTCCATTCTTCAGACCATTGTGCTAAGTGGATTAGAAATAATTGAGTCCATGTTTTCTCTAAGAGCACAGATCGTTCAATCTCTAGTAAATTCTGGAAATCTGTTATATTTTTTATCCAGTGAATGATCATGAATAGAATTTTGGCAGTAGCTTCCTGTGAAATATTATATTAAAGTAATATTTTAATTAAAAATGTTTATTTTATAAAGTAAAGTATGAAATAAAAAATTAAATTCTTATTAAGAAAAAACTATATTAATACCATCTTAACCTAAAAATTGCAACTTTGATATGATTTTGAAGCTCTAGACTTTTCGGACGAGCGAAGCAAGCTCGAAAAACGTTTCATGCGGTAATTAATCAACTTTCACACCAGTCTCATAATGTAATATTTCTAAACTAACAAGGAGAGCGTTTAACCTGTGGGAAACGGATTTAAGCGGGCATTGGAGAGTCGATTTCTGGTATCTAAAAATGAAGCCCAGTACTGACAATTTCGTTCAATGGGCCCTTCTTCTTGAGATGTGGGCCATTTAATCTCAAATATTCTCTATGTTTAATAAGTCAGTCTAATGGCTATACAGGGCGAGAGATAATAGATGAGGAATGTAATTAACTTATCAATCATTAAATTTATATGTGTTTAAATACACGTATCTAAATTTTTAAAGCTATTAGAGTTAGCAGTCAAGAATATTTATGCACAATATTATAATAATTAAAGGGCTGTCAAGAATTTTTAAAGGATAAGGAAAGGAAAGGTAAACGTATAGGATGAAAAAATAAGAACGAAAAAATAACGGCCCAGGTCGGGATCGAACCCACAACCTTCTGCATACCGGACATCCACGCTACCATTTGCACCACTGGGATGACGATTTTCTCCAGATCCTAACCGATACTAATCGTTCTCGATTCTTGACGGCACCTCAATTATTATAATATTGTGCATAAATATTCTTGACTGCTAACTCTAATGGCTTTGAAAAATTTAGAGACGTGTATTTAAACACATATAAATTTGATGATTTATAAGTTAGTTACCTTCCTTATATATTATCTCTCGCTCTGTATAGCCATTAGATTCACTTATTAAACATATAAAAATCATCGGGCGTTCGCTTCAATTAATAAAATCAAATATTCTCTATTTCTTTAAAAAATGATGTCCCTGTTATTAAGTGTTTACACATTTTACATATTTATGATACAAAACCGAGTAAACAAGATTATAAAAGTAGACAGTAAAAGATAAAATTTGAGCTCTGATTCGTTAAAAAAGATTTATTTTTCAGGAAGTTACAAGCAATCAAAACTAGGGGGTGCCATAGCCGTACCATTACCGACGAAGCGATTCGCATAGTTTATAGCTTATTAAAAATAAAATACGTAGAATCACAAGAAATCAAGAGCACATTGCCCTATGGTTTTGAACGTTCTATCATCCAGTAACAGTTTGAAGTCGAAATATAAATGGTTTTCGCAAAGACTTTGAATGATACAAAATTCAGTTTCATTCAAAGTCTTTGCGAAAACCATTTATATTTCGACTTCAAACAGTTACTGGATGATAGAACGTTCAAAACCACAGGGAATGTGCTCTTGATTTTTTGTGATTCTACGTATTTTATTTTTAATAAGGTTTAAACTGTATCAATTGCTCCGTCGGTAATGTTAGGACTATGCCACCACGTTAACTGATTAAATGGATCGTATTTTGCGTTCACAAAGTGAAGGATACCCATATTTTTAACTCGCAGTGTGCAAAACACTTTGCGCACTGCGAGTTTAAAATGTGAGAAACCAACACTCTGCGTACATTACGTAGGCATTGAAAGTCGATTTTGCGCACACACTTTGAAAAGTAGTATACGCAACGCATGCGCATAAGTGCTTTTCACACTTGTTTTCACTGTCGCTCTCACTACCCTCTTCTACTACAAGTCTTTTACTTTACGCATTGTTTGCAATTTGCTATTTTTGACACTATATGCGTAAAGTATTACTTTTTGATACGCTTAGGTTTTCAAGTGTTGCTAACATAGCACTTCACGCGATTTGTATCCAAAAATAATGTTTGTTACTCGTGAGAAAAATATAATATATATAATGATGAATTTTTCTGCCCTCCGTCCGCAAAGCGCCAACTTCCTGGCCGCTGCGCGAAACGAAGTTGTCGCTTTCCGGCGCCGTCGAGCAGAAAAATAGTATACTGACTATATATCGATATATAATCAAACACGCCGTGCGGAAAGTTCGATTTCGCACACGCTTTTTAAAAAAGAGGGACGGGAAACCGGACTTCCCACACCTTGTGCGAACAAATAATGTACATATCTCTTGCAGGAATTAGATGAGTCACACATAGGCAAAGTTTTCGTCCAAGAGAAGCAAACTAGTAACTACGTAATGTACTATTTATAAAAAAGGGGTGGAAAGACTAAGTTTGCGCACACGCTTTTTGAACCACTCGTGCTCAATCATCATTCTCGATAGGAAAATAAACTTTCGTTGTTTTGAAATAGTGGATCACTTTGTATGTACACTATTTTTATGAACTTAGTGTGTGTATATGTCTACTAATATGCATATTTGGGCATTGTGTGGCTCAGTGAAAAAAGTGATACCACTATTTTTCCGGTTCTACGGTTCTACGGTCTGGAAGTACATAATTTCTCTAATAAGATCGACGCAATTTTATGAAACAATTTTCGGACAATTTTCGGAGAATTTGAAAACAATTTGTTATTATAATAAAAATATTATAATGAAGAGGATAAAATAAAAAAATGCAATAAATAATGAGAGAGCTAAAATAAAATAAAATTCTTTCAAATAAAAACGAAAAAAATTTAGCAGAGATGAGTAAATCTAATATTATCGGTAGAAAAGCTATGGAATTAAATTAACGTTCAAATAATGATAATTATTTGGAGTCTATGGCAGATATTTTTAAACGCTGTAACGTTGTAACACTTTGCTTTCGATACAACGAAAATAGAGAATTTTCTAATGGTTTTCATTAAAGAAAAGTGAAATTGCCGAAAAACCCTTCTTAACCAAATCAATTAGAACTACAGGCTATAGGAATATCGGATGATAGAACTCCAACATTGCAAGAATAACCGATTATTTAATAATGCTTTAGCATTTGCAAGTTTTAGTGCTAAATTTGACAAAATGTTTAGTAGCGGACCAAAATAGCGGAGAGAGGGAGAGGGGGGGGTGGAAGATGTAAGAAGAACGGAGAGAGAGAGACAAAACGGGAGAGAAAAAGAAAGGATGTGAGGAAGACTGAGAGTAGGAGAGAGAAAGAGAGACAAGATGAGAGGAGGACCGAGAGAAAAAGAGAAAAAGAGAAAAAGAGAGAAAGAGAGAGAGAGAGAGAGAGAGAGAGGATGTGAGAAAGACCGAGAGAAAGAGGGAGAGAGAGTATGTGAGAAATACCGAAAGAAAGAGAGAGAAACAGGTAGAAAGGATGTGAGGAAGACCGAGAGAAAGAGAGAGAAACAGTGAAAGAGGATGTGAGAAAGACCGAGAGAAAGAGAGAGAAACAGTGAGAGAGGATGTGAGAAAGACCGAGAGAAAGAGAGAGAAACAGTGAGAGAGGATGTGAGAAAGGCCGAGAGAAAGAGAGAGAGATAAAGGACAAGGATCAAGAGTGATTTACTTACATAAAGAGAAAAAATATGAAAATATAAATATTGGAAAAATGTTTATTTTACAATCAAATTTTATTGGAAGTATTTAAAATTTACGGAGAACCGTAGAACCGACAGTATATTAGCTTAATATAAAAAAATGGCGAATATTTTCTGAAGATATTAAAGGATGCTTTCGTAGAAAAGTCAAAGATCTAGATTATTTCCTGGATGAGATAGCCCATTTAACATGTAATTTTTCTACTTAAATTGGTAATAACTAATTTATTTACCTGCGTCCCTTCGCGGCTTTTGGCGTACGTTTAGGGGTACCGGAGCACTGGTATACCGCAAGTATTTTAAGTTAATATAATTAAAGATTGTAAATACTAAAATTTGTCACGGAGAACCGGAGAACCGCAGAAACGAAAGTTTCTGCCAATTTGGCCGAGCGCTAAGAAACCAGACAACTCGGCCGAAAGCTAAGAAACTAGACAACTCGCGGGCTTCTTTTTTCATTTGGTTTTAGTTGACAAGTCGTAGTGAGTTAAAAAATCAAGGATTTTAACACCATACAGTGGTTCTCAATAGTCGGAAATAGATAAAAATGATCACAAAAATTTTTTTAACTTTTATAAGGAACTAAGGTTATCAACTAAAAATCAATGAAAAACAGAGCCCGTGAGTTGTCTGGTTTCTTAGCTCTCGGCAGAGTTGTCTGGTTTCTTAGCACCCAGCCTACTTGTATGGTTTCTTACGCCCGATCGAGTTGTCTGGTTTCTTAGCTCGCTGCCGAGTTGTCTCCTTTCTCCACTCACCCGACGATATATAGACATGATGTTTACATTTTGATGTTTACATTAATTTTGAACATGGAGTTAATAAATCTTATATATTAAAGTGATACCACTATTTTCTCCGGTTCTCCGGATCTCCGGTTCTCCGGTGCTCCGGTCTGAAAGTTCATAATTTTATTGAACAATTTTATAGGACAATTTTTTGACAATTTTTTTACAATTTTTTGACAATCTTATATTATATTAAAGTGATAACACTATTTTCTCCGGTTCTCCGGTTCTCCGGTTCTCCGGTCTGGAAGTACATAATTTTTTTTAATAAGAGCGACGCATTTTTGTATGTGAATTTTTTGACAATTTTAAGACACCTTGGAACAATTTTGGGACAATTGTGGGTCAATTTTGGGACAGTTTTGGGACAATTTTGGGATAATTTCGGGACAATTTCTGGACATTTCTGACTAATGTGGACGTAAAAAAGTAAATATCATGTCGATATCAAGCAATAAGAACATTATTATTATCAGAGTAATAAATATATTGTTTAATATATTAAATTTAGCTGAAATGGTTAAGTAAAGGTTAATTAAAGAATTTTAAAAATTACATTTACATGATTTATATATTTATTTTAAATATTTCAAAAGCACTGCTAACTTTACGCTGATAATCCATCACTTTTGTTTATTTTGCGTTTGGTACCTCGAGATGACGTCGTATCGACTACGTACTATTATCGTGTTATATTTCAACTATATAATGGCTCATCTAATATCCGCAACAAACTCATCTTCGCTCTTTTCAGTAAACTGGTGATCTATTATATTAGCTGTAAAAGAGAAAATCGATTGAAAATTATTATGCTTCCATCGCCGTAAAAAGTATAAATCGAAGGTATCGATAAATACCTTCTTAACTATCGCATCAAATCCAAAGGTTAGTCATGTGTCTATATGTGGCACTTCGAGTGTGATGTCGGGACTTCCTTGGTTGGCAATCAGAAATATATTTCCAAAAATACTGTAACTCGTTGTTTTTATATTAAAAATACAATTCAGCACTGCAATTATAAAAATGCTGCAGCCGTTTGACTTATATTTTAGCCTATAAGATATAAACCATAAGCATAAGAGAATACTTATAAATATAAAATCACCTCATGGTTGTCAGCGCATTAATTTAAGTCATCATAGAACTTTTTTTCATTAAACTTTCCAGCGCTACATTCAAAATGTTGCTGCCGTTCATAATAATTATTTTCAGCGCATGCAATTATTGAAATGTTCATGCTATTTGATATCTTTTTTTTTTTAAATCGACGTATTCATTCAAATGCTGCTGCTAAATTTTTAATTATTTTTTTCGGTTTCCAGCGCAGCATTTACCACAATGATGTTGGTGTTCTATAATTTTTTTTTAATCATGAGTTTATCAAAATGTTGCTATTCATTTTTTAATTATTTTTTTTTTATTTAGCGTTTTTTAATGATGCAGCCGAGTTGTGAAATATTTTTTTTCACTTTTATATCATATTTATCAAAATGTTACAATTAATTTTGTAATTTTTCTGTTAAATTTAGAATTTTAATTTTTTAATTATAAGATTTCTTTGTACAAAATATTTTTAGTGTAGATTTTTTTTATGCTTGATATTATCACATTCTATTTTTGCATTGTTTAGTAATAGCACTTTTAATTTTTTTCTACTTTTAACTCTTGACAGAGCCACATATAATTGACCATGGCTAAAGACTGGTGTTGAAAGGTAGACACCGACTTCATTATATGATTGTCCTTGTGATTTATTGATTGTCATTGCGAAACCTAATCGTATCGGAAATTGTTTGCGATGCATATTAAATGGAATTTCTTCTTTAGATGGTGATAAACATATTCTTGGAATTAATACTAATCTGCCTATGGTTTTGCCACTTAAAATTTGTGCTTCAATTGTATAGTTCAGCAATTTCTTCACTGATAACCGTGTTCCATTATAAAGACCTTCATTTAAATTTAAATTTGTTAAAAGGATCACTATTGCATCAATTTTTAATTTCACCTTATGTGGTGGAAGGCCATTGGGAGTTAATGAATTTAGAAATTCTGTTGGTAAAATAACATCGAGATTTTGTTCATTATCACCCTCTGCCGTATCTATACTCAAATATTCAATAGTATGTCCTTCCATTCTATATAAAATTTCATTATTAATATTAATAACATCATTATTCTTAGGTGCCAGAATAATTTTATTGTTTAAATTTGTATCGTTAATTTTTATTTCATTTCCATAAATTTCTGTAATAATATCTTCTTCTTTGTTAATTATTTCATCAGGGATGTGAATTAATTCATTGTCTTCTTCATATGAATTTAAACGTTTTCCTTCGCCTATATTTAATAGCCATTCTTTAAAATTATTATCATCATCAGATGCTCAGAGATTTTCATGTAGTATCATACGTATAAAATTTGACCATAAATAACTGGACTTGACTGAATTTCCAATAACTTCAATACGAGTACCATGCCGAACAACTGGTAATATTTGCCTAAATTTTCCTGAAACAAGTACAGTTTTACCACAAAATATTTCATTAACATTGCATATATCTTTAAGAAGGCGGTCAACTGCTTCCAAAGCAAATTTTAATATCATGGATATTTCATCCCATATTATAATTTGTACTTCTTTAAATGTTTTACCATCATTTGTAATGCCTGTTCAAGCTTCACCTAAAAATGGTACATTAAAAAATTTTAAATGATCTGTTAGAATGTTGAGTAAATAACTTTTTCCAGTGCCTCCTGGTCCATCAATAAAAATACAATTTTTCTGATTTTGTTTCAAACTTTCTAAAACAGCATTAAATATATTTTTTTGATTGGTTTTAAGTGTATTTATTTTAAGATTTACTTAACATTCAGTGTATTGCCTTTTTCATGAAATATGTCATCATTATATTCTTCTATATACGTAGAAATATCTGGTAATTTAAAATCAGTCAAAGAATATCTATGTATTTGTAAATTATTATGAATTATATTCGATGCAATATTTTCACCAATACTTTTTTCATATTTGGGATTATAGAAGAAAACTTTGTGTTTTTCATATAATTCTCTTGCATTAATAGGATTATGGTAAATACAAATAAAAGAAAATAATTCACAAAGTGCCTTAGGAAACTGTACTTGTGTCGCTTCTTTTAAACATCTATCCCACTCTTCATCCTCATTCACTAAATGTTTTGCAATAGCAGCTTCACAAAATGTGGGATATATTACACAATTAACGGTACGTAAATTTTCAAATGAAGTAGGTTCTTTGACGTATAAAAGCAATAACCAAATAAAATACCTTTGTCGATCTTTTGTATTAACTAAATACATTCTACTTAATATAGGTTTGTTGGTTTTTTTCCTTCTATAACCACATATCTTTTAAAAATATAAAAATAAGAAAATTTTAAAATCTTCATCATAAGTAATTCGTGACATTTTTACAAGCTATTAAAAACAAATGAAAGACACACGCATAGATTCATTTATATATACATAATAACATCTATCTATATCAATTTTAGATAGAGTAAATAACATATTTACGCATTAACAAGATTTTCCACTTCGGCAACTCAAACAAAATCACTACACAATTTTCTACACTTTGCAGGAATGGGATCTTAATTAGCCATTTTTCCGTCAATAAAACTTTAGAATTTGAACTCAAAATGACTACTATTTCTATAATACTATAGAATACTGTAAACACGAAGGAATTTCATCCTACATAAAGTCAAAATTTAATGTTAAAATGTAAACACGGCGATTTAGTTAGTGACATAGTATTATGAGAAACACGAATATTCTACGGAAAATTTATATAAATATTAAAATTCGATTTGTAAACTATTATTAAATACATTGTACTAAAATTTTTATAATCAATTACTCCGTCAAATAAAATTTCATGTTGTGAATGGATAATTTGTTATATGTAAATATTTTTTTTTTTAGTTACACCATAGGTTTGACATAATTTTAAACAAGTCAATAATACTATTATGAATGTTAATATAAATACATAAACATACGTATTTAATACGAATATTTTAATTTTAGTACTTTTAATAATTAAATAAGCCTTGAATTATTCAGCTACGTTCGTCTATTTTTTAGTCTAATCAATCTAGCTCGAAATCGGCTTTTTTGATGTGTTATCTACATTTTGATATTTTATAATAAATCGAGATCATATAATTAAATGCACATAAATGCAAAGATAAAAACCTTCAACAACGTGAATAATTTGTAAATTCATTCCTCCTAGAGAATCCTTTGTGGTAATAATTTTTTGAGTTGTTGTAAAAACATGTGTTACGTTACAGCAAAAACAAATTTGTTTTGGGTTTTATTTAGAAATATAATTCAACATAATAATAATTAAAATAGAATCACGAATATAAAGAATAAATATAAAGAAAGGAATGCGTGCTAGGTGACGTTAGAAAGTCACAAAACACTCATTCTTTTTAGCGCGTAATCTAACACCCTCTTCCGATCACGCGTTGGGGAGAGGTAGACCGCGAATTTTTTAAGCTGACCACGCAGCAACAGCCAGCCACGGTACGTGAGCGTTGTGCCGAATTGTGTTGCCATCGCGAGGCGAGGGCATTTACCGGCCCCATCTAATTGAATGAGTGCGAGAGAGAGAGAGTGAATGTGGAGTGAAGGCAAACTTCGCGCGTGCCTGCTCAAAAACCCAGGACCTCGGTGGCATTCGAGTATCGACGCTTAAAAAGAAAAGTTCGGAGCTCCAAGAAAAAAATAGGACAAAGAGTAATTAAATAAATTCATAAAACAATTATAACGTGGGTATATTTTATATTGACACGAAATAGAAAATTTATTCAAATATATATACGGTAATATTTAGTTAACATATAAAATACTATTAAAACTTAAACGAGCGACAGGGAGGAAGGAATATAAACATTATAATTAGCACGTGGCCAAAAGTTCAATTTTTTTTTAAAACTCAACCTTAGTCAAAAATATTATTAAAGGAAAAAGAAATACCAAAAGACCAAGGATAATTAAAGAAAATATCAACCCACAGAGATAATCCGCATAGAATTTGGACTTTGATTTCTTTCTTATTGAATCCCAGCATCTAAAAGTAAGTATCCTCAATTAAAATCAATATAGTTAGAAAACACTATATTTTAATCTTCAAATAAATATAAAAATAAAAGTATAAAGCTAAACTCTAATAAGTCGCTAAAATTAGATAAACTAGTAGATCATATTTACCATGGATGAGCACTGGCGGTTTTACTGCAGCAGGCACGTGTGATTTCCCTTGGAACCGTGGTTAGGTGTTGAAACCCCAAGTGTCGCATTACCAAAGGCCGAGTGGATTAAAACCCTTTGAATTCTGAAAAAAATTAATTGAATTAAATTAGATTATACATTTTTCGACACTCCGTGCGGAAAGTACGTTTTTCCACACGCCCAGCAAAAAACGTGTGCTCAAAATCTAACTTTCCATGCGTCGTATCAAAAAGTTCTGTACGATAGACGTTCGGGAAAGAGATTCTCTTCTCGTGTGCCTTTCCACCCTCGCTTCGCTCGGGTGTAAACGTCACACGAGATTAAAATCTACTTTTCCGCACTTGTATCGTAATGTACTATTATTTTAATAGATACCGATGAAAACAAAATTAATAGTTAACAAACTACACGGGACAATTTAAGATCCCCATATTCGTACAGTTTGGGTAAAATAGAACCCAGGTCAACAATATTATATTGTAACACACAATAGTTCAGTTTCGAGACCCCAACAAATACATATCTCTCTTCCAAAAATAAACGATTATTAGAATTTAACACACACACATAGATCAATTCTTAGCGAAGAAATTATTTCTATATTAATAGCTGGTGCAGAATTATGTCTCTCTCATGAACATTTAACGTGGTTCTTTCACGGGATTCCCAGTCAAATCAGTGCTAAATGAAAAGGCTATCTAAGATTTAAAAAAACCATAGTTACTAATAATTATAGTTTAATCTAATAATAATACACT
>JAPYZO010003181.1:0-16585 GCA_030522905.1 Torymus flavipes
AAAAATGAAAAATAAATAAAACAATGGAGAAATTCAGGCTACTGCCAAAAGTAAACATATATAATAGTCGTACTCACGATGACGGTGACAACAGTTGGAAAAGCGGTGATTGTAAATATGTGTATTTTTTCGTAATAAATAAATAAGTAAGAGGGAAAAGAAAAGGATGAGAGAGAAGCAATGGACGAGACTCGCGCGAAACTCTCGAAAAGCGAAAGGGCCGAGGGTTTTTCCTTCGTTTTGATTGTACTTAAGCGAGCGAGGGCGAGCTATTGCTATATAGCGTTTCCGCGCGGCGATGAATTATTTATGAAATTGTGTACTTTGTTAAACTAAGGTTTTTCCGAAAGACGAGCGAGATAGATAGAGGGTCTATACTCCTCGGTGTGTAATTTATTATTTATGAAAAAAGGGTCGCTCGCGCGGCCTCCGTCGAGCCGAAAGAAAGAAAGAAAGAGCGCGAGAAGCAGCAGCTATAGCAAGGATGTATAGCGTGCCATTTCCCCCCCCCCCCCTTCTTTGTAAATACATTCCCGTTCTTTGATCTATGTGTGTGTACACACGCGAGCGGAGAGCAGCAACGTGTGTCCTCTCTCGTCGTTGATTATTTCGGGCCGCCTATGGCCTGTAACTTATTTATTGTGCGTCCAGCGTAATACACTTTGTAAGTACCGGTACGATACGATGATGACGCTGAGAGGAGTTTAGAGAATGGCTGCGTGCATGTATTGTATGAGTAAACAAGCGAGAGGGTGCGAGAGAAAGTTTGCGATGCTGATGAGGCGCTGATGAGAATTCGCCTCTGCGTTGAGTTTTGTAGTGATGGAGATGAATCGAGGGAGTGATTTCGTCTTACCGACGATGTATGCGTTTAATTTTGTATATTTTTTACAAATCGACACGAGCTAGTCCTATATACTTTCGACTTTATCAGACCAAGATAATATAAATTTAAAGTATACGTTTCTTTCGCGAAATGTAACATCTACTTTAGTCGGTAAAACGATCCTCCATCATCCCCCTCTTCCTCCCAACTGTTATCAATATCACGAGTGCCAGCAAAACGACGAAAAGCGAAACCGCGCGTGTAAATATAAAACATCGACGATCAAAGGTATATACGCCTGTGTCAGTGAGTGTGTATGCGCGTTCTGTATGTGCACGCGTGTCTGCCTATCCATCTCTCTTTCACTCACTCTCTTCCTCAAACGGGAAGGGGATGCAAGGGAGTTATTCTCCGCCTTTATCGCGCGGCGCCTCTCTCCCTCGCACCTCGCGCGATTGTGGAATTAAGCCGCTCTTCTCGTCCCTCCCTCCCTCCCTCCATCCTCGGCGTACTTTCAGCGTTTGATAAGGCGCTCGCTCGCGCGGAGGGTTATCATCCTACCACCCACCCTCTGCGCCGGAGATGATACGCGATAACCGGGGCAAACGAGCGAGCGAGTTTGAGGGAGAGAGCGAGAGAGAGAGAGCGGCGAGCGTGAAAGATTACGTGGATGTGCGTTTTGCGAGCGAGTGAGTGTGAGTGAGTGAGAGAGAGATATCCTCCGTGAATCAAGCAAACTCTCGGTTATGTTATATACCTCTAGGATTCTAAATGCATTAAATTATACATGATATTGAATATATATATATTATACATATATATATAAATATAGTTATATTTCAACATTATTTTGTACATAATCGAACTTTATTCGAAGCAGATATTCGAAAAATCATCAATAAATCTATATCTATAAAAATTACGAAGGCAATGCTCATTTACAGACGTATTACATATCCTACCACAATTCGTTCCTCTGTGATCCTGTTTTACAATCCTACATTATTTTTAGTCATAAAAATCATTTATTTTTCATTTTATTTGAAAATTATATTTCTATTATTCAAAGAATGTTTCAAGAAACGCGTTTCATCTGTAATATCATTTTGTTAATGTACTTATCTATAGCGAAATTCCGAAAATAATTTTCCAATTTCAGATGTTACTATTCATGATATTAAATTGATCTATTATACATTCTATATGTATAATAAATAGGTACACCAATTATAGGTCGGAATTCAATGATATACAGTAGATATGCATATTGTTCAATGAATATTTGAGCAAGAATTAGTAGCAAGCGCTTAAATAATTACGTTTATTTCTTTCCTTTTAAAGTAGTTCTTTATTGTCGTTAATTTCAATAGTATAATGTATTGTATTCTATAACATCTAGTCGGTTAAACTAAAGATATACATTTTTATTTTAAATATAAACCCGGACGAACTAGAACTAAATAACGCTTACTTTTATTATAATTATTAATAAACATTAAAATACAACAAGAGTATGACTACAGAATTTGATAATAACATTTAAAATAATTCTATAATTTGACAATTGCTTTTACGTAGTGTGCATAACAAATTGAATGTCAATTCCCTAATAATTAATTTGTACTTTATCATTATATAATACGAAATAGGTAACAACGCTTATTGATAATAAAAAATCAGCAATCAAGTTACTATAAAAAATAGTGAGACTATATTAAATTACGTATATCTTTTGAAATCTTGTAAGTTCAAGCTTTTTTATTGTTAATTCTAAAGTTCAGTAAACTCAATGACATTAAAGAGAGTTTTTTCGTAACACATATATTCCCATGCCTAAAATTATCTTTTACAAATCATGTCGTTCAACTGAAAATTAAAACATAAAAAAAATGCTTTATACAAAAAAACGTCACGTCGCCAATTTTCAAGTATCTATAAAGATTGCTCCGCTTGCAAAGCCTACAATCCTCTCGCCGTCTTAGCGACCGACAACTTCGCAGACCGCATCGCTTTCGCCCTCTTGACCATCTCGGCGGACTCCTCGTCGTCGTCGATGTACTGGAAGGCGTAGACGCTTGCGGAGGCCGGGTCAACGATGGTCATGGGTAGGCCTGCCTCTGCCGGGTCGATTGTTGCCAGGGTGAGGCTGTAGCTCTCGTAGATAATGAGGTCCTCACCACGTTGACGAGCTATGCGAAGCTCGTTCGACGTGTACGAGGCGAAGTGCGTGTCTGACGCGAAGATCGAGCTGTCCGAGGAGACCTGAGGGCTCGAGCAGAGAAGATGGTTGGTAAGTTTGGTTATGGTAAGTTTGGGGAATATAGTAATTTTAAGTGTAAAGGAACATTTCATTTATTTTGGAGATAAGAAAACTTGTAATAAGCAAATTATCATTGCTGGTTTATTGTAAATAGGAGAACGTAATATTTTTCTTAGAAATTTTATTTTGTTAAAAGTATTAATGATTTTTGTTCGGATTTTGCACGTTAGATTTCTCACACCGTAGATATTTCTATAAAATAAAGATTTTTGAAAAATATTTAATTTTTTTATATGAATTTTGCACGTGATTCTTCGTACGGATTTTCGGTCAATTTTTTTAAATGTGTTTTACTCAAATTAGTCAAAACGTTCACTGTGAATGAATATAGTTTACAAAAGAATCATACCGTAACAATTGGTGGAAAAATTCCTATATACATATTTATTGGTACGTATTATTTTGCTCGTAAGCAATGTTTTAGTTATTAATATTCCAATCTTTTTAAATATTACCGATTCACGGTGTTATAAATAAATATTCTATATAGAATATAAACGAAAAATTTTAAATATAAACGTTGGAATCCTCTATTTTCTTTCATTAAAACATTTAGTCCTTATTTATTCGTCATCCAGAAATATTGACAAATTATTCTATTTTATTACAGATACTAAAATAAACACTGAAAATAGTACGAAGACGAAACCGTTTATGAAATCGAAGCGAGTCAAGTCATTTAAAAATATATAAATTGAGTAGGATCCATTATAGATTCACGATTCGATAAACAATTATCTCATGGCAACTTTAGAAGCACTTTTCGACATACTGCAAGCTCATATAGTTTTCAGGCAATTATCGTTGGAAAAATTAAAATACCTTTCACTCGTTAACACCTTTATCAAATTACAAGCATCGATTTCCCCAAACTCAGCGCGCATCTAAAAATAATTCCCTCGTACATACTCGACTTTTTCACCTGTGCCGCCGCGTTCAAATTCATTCCACTACATATATGTTTACCTTCATTTAACGAAAAGTTCACCATCCCTCGCGTTATTTTCGAATTATCCAAACGCGAGGTCCAATAATTAAAAATTTAAAAATCCAATAACAATTAATTAATCGCTTAATAAGCGGCGCTCTGTCACTTATACATATATTTCTAGCGTAGGTATCATGTATTTTGCATCAACCGAACGGAACGTGATTATATAAAAAAAATTACGATTCACACGGTTCGGCGAACGTTTTAAATTCGAAATGTATTCGAGCGCGTAAACAAGCTTCGATCGCTCTGCTCACTCGTCAAACTTTCATTCGCGGGGATAAACTTTACGCTGGCGCATGAAGGCATAAAAAAAGAAAATATAACTACGTCAGCGTGAATCTTTAATTGCGTTGCGCGATCTAAGAGCGGCTTCTTAAGCACTGGAAAGAAAATCTAACGACTTCTTTTACGCTTTCAGCGATAAAGTTGAAAATTCTCTTCGCTTACTGGAAAATAAGGTCTACGGGGGGATGGGGGATACTTTTTACTCACTAATTGCGCGCTTATTCATCAAAAATTCGAGAGCCGAGTGAATGTAAGTTTGATGGAGCGCGTAAAATAAATATTGGGTTTGTTAATTTTTCATTGTCCGGCGAAAAATTTATTTAATTTTCGATTAATTTTGGATGTTGAGTAACTCTTTTCAAATATTAAAACTTTGATTAAAAATCAGTCATGAGCTTATGAAAAAGAAAAGAAATCGATTGCGGTGTGAATTATTTAAATGAATTATTTTTAATGAAGTTATTTTATGAATACGTTACTAAAAAGTCGATAAAATGGTTACTAAACAGCCGTAAACAAAAATTTCACTGGCTTATTAAATCGAACAACTCTAGTTTTTAATGTTGTTAATAAATATTAAATATCCGGTATTATAAGGAATTTCAATCTTTCTATCATAAAAATGAATAAAAATTCAGTAAGAGATTTTGATTAGTATTATTTATGGTTATATCACTCAATAATTATCATTTTAAACGATAGTAACAAAGGTATATTTAGATTCATTCTAAAGAAAAACGCTTCATAAAGGGATTTGATACTAGGACTATTGTTTTCATTTTCGTTTTCATTTCATATTAGTTCCATAATCTCGAACCACCCCACCTTCCAAACATTTTCTTCCCAATCGCGGGAAAACTCAGCCCATTATAAAAAAAGAAAAAAAAAAAACAACAATGATAAGAAAAACATCCTTACGATTCGCGCCTCAATGTCAGAGGGATCGGTGATACGCAGGTTCTCCCTGCTGCCAAAGAAGTAGTCCGCCCTGAGGCTGCACTTGTTCACGTTGCGCCACTTCTCCAGCCTCATGGTCTCGCCCTTGCTGCGCCCCAGGCACTCCAGTCCGCTCAGCTTGTACTCGTCCTCCCACGAACCCTCCGCTCTGTTTGTACCCGCCTGCGCATTACGCGCTATTGTTATTATTATTTTTTTTCGCTACTGGGGGGGATGTTTGATTTCGGCAGTCGGTGATTTATGCGCTGTTTTATGGGGGAGAGCCCAGCAGCGCGGGCCGTGCTGATAAACGCCATGCTATTGTAACGGTTTACGAGGGGGGAGAGGGGAAGGGTATATAGATTTTGATTGCCATTTTTATTATGTTTGACGTGCAATAAACGTCGGTAGATGGTTTTTGGATGTAGTTAATATTCGTGATATGGTATGCTGATGTCGGCGTGCATTAGTAAATCGAATGTATAAGCGAAATAAAGTTACACGTTTATTGCGGTTAATAGAATAAGCTTTTTCGTTGCTCGAATAACATGATATTCGGCTGGTAATTAAGCCGGTGAAAGCTCCTTTCGAAAGAATAAAACGATAAATTCTACACTCTAACTAAAATGAACTAATATAGTACCAACTAATTAACACTCTCGGTGAATAAACAAAGCGAAAAGGGGGGAAAAAACTCTGTCGCCCCGCCCACTGAATAAAACATAGCCTTTGTTTATTCACAGCTGCGCATATCGATTTATCGGTACCTTACCCGACAACTTTTACAACTTCCGAATTCGCCTCCTTTCCGAAACGTATCTATCTACAACATCGTAAAAACAGAAAAAAAGCCTTTGAAAAAGCCGACTCCTCGTAATTAATTCCTCTTACAGCTATATAAAAGCACAACACTCGGTCTTCTCGCTGTCCCTTCATCACCTGCAGTCCCCGATTAATTAACGCAGTCCCGGTCCTCAAAGAACGCGCGTCAACTAATTAATTTTCTAACAATAATTAGTGAGAGAGAGCGCGGGCGGACGAGGCGTTCGCATCTTGCACATCGGTTATTAATTCCCAGCGAAATTAATCGATAACTCGAAGTATATAACAAAAGATTCATTTAAAGTTAATGGAAAATTGTTAAATTCCGCGAGGTGAAAGGGGCGAGCGAGTGCACATTATAAAGTTTTCACTCGAAGGAGAGAGAGAGAGAAGACTCAAAAGAACTAGTACAGTCGTTTAAAGCTAAGATATGCTTTAATTAAAAAACTTGCTCCCTTTATCCCTTGAGACACTTAAGTGGAACGTAGTTAATTTGACCATATTATATTCGAGATTGTATTTAAAATTTAAGGTGTAATATTAGCGAGTCGAGGTTTGGATTAAATATTACATCATGAATAATCTGAATTTTCCCTTAATGAAGACAAAACAGTACATTTATGTCCTTCCATATCTAACAAACTTTATTTACTTTATAGACTAGATAAGATTTATAGAACATTTTCTTTTCTATTCTCCAATGCACATTTAATTTAAAACTACTCCGACGTTTATTTTCACAAAAAGATTAAAAGTAAAAAATGTCGTTAAAATATCTCAAGGGATAAATTCGTTTTTGTTATTATATTATATACTTGTTACTGTTGTTATTTGAAAATGCACTGGTAAATCTAGAACACTTGTAAAACTTAGACATCATTATCATCACACTTTGTAAGTATTAGAAAATAATCCCAGTTTATCTCACTCACAATGTCACCCGACGAATTGTTCGTCACGTGATAGGTGGTATCGCACTTGCCGATCACCGATTTCTCCATGTGTCTGAACTCAGCCTCGCGCTTCTTGGCGATGTTTGCGCCGACATTGAGTTGATTCACCACAGCCCTGATGATGTTGAGGTCGCCGGGGTTGACAGTGCGATTGACGAGGATCTTGCCGATACCGTTGGGCGTGAAAGTGATCTCGAAGGCGTCCTCCGCGATCTGGTACTCTGGGTGTTCCTCCACAGACTCACCGATCCGCTCACCGGGTAGTGCTGGATCAAGGGTCGCCGAGGCGAAGCTTATCTTGGGTGAGAGGATTCGAGAGAAATTAGTTTTTTTGAGTCTTGGTTTTCAGTTTTATAGGTGCTTTTTTTTTGTTGGATATTCGAGTTGTAAAGCAAAGCTAATATAGCTTGAAATGGTTGATTGATTTGAATACGAAAATAGGAGGTGATAATTGGATGGTATTATTAAAATGGTATTATTCTAACAATAGTGACGTTTGTTAAATTTCAATTATAAATTCAGGCTATCGGGAGTAATATTATAAGCTTTGGCAGTATACAGTTTCGCGCTGTATCGAAATTCATATTGCCCTCGGGTATTTCTGTCATCGCTACAATATACACACATATATATATTCAGATATATTTTAAAAGAGATAAAATCAGTTCGATATTTGTCACAGTCGAGCCGAATTGGAATTCTAATTGTCACGTAAAAAGTCAATTTTCGACGACTTCAAAATAACGTTTGATTTATTGACGATAACAAAAAATTGGTTTTATGTATTGACGCGTTTACCTCTACATCAGTACTTAAATACGCAATTGAAAATATATTTGTATACATTATTATATTAAATTTAAATTAAATGGTGGAAGTTGAGTAATAGAAAAACATACATAATTCTCTTTTATAATGAAAAATAAATGACGGTTTTTTTCAATATATAGCATCTTTTTTCTAGTAAGTATAGTTTATATTATAGCTTGTTTTATGTCTTTCATATCGGTTGTATGAAAGTTTATAGTGAACAGAGGTCGATAAATAAATAAGAAATAAATTTTTGGAAAGGTATTCAACGTAAGTTATAGAAAAATTATCCCAACATCCAAACCTAATACAATAAATTATCTTACCGCACTCATTACAAATGGGCACTCATTAAAAACAGAACCTGGCCATTAGAAATGGCTAGTTATCTAGACACAAGTGTAACCCTTTTTTTCAATCAACTTTTTTCATATTAAAAAAAAATTTCATAGTAATTAGTTAATCATATATTGAAAAGTTAATTATGCTCTCGAGAGATAGTTTACTGGGTAACAAATAAAATTTATTAGTCCTTGCACTATTTAGAGCTTTATTTTATAAGACGTAAACCAAAACCGTTATATTGCCATGTGACTCTATCTCTGCCACTCATCCACACAGCAAATGGCTTGTTACCAGATTTCTAATAGCTTCGTCGCGGCCAATTATTTTGACTATCGGTTAAAATGCCGAATTAATAGCTGGTATAAAAGTGAAATTATTTTTGTTGTACACTTATGATACCCAGAAAACTGGAGTCCATTATTCTTTTTTGTCATTTTGGTTCAACGTAACCATAACACCCCTCGAAAAATGATTTAAATTAATTCAAATTACACAACCAGCGACACAAAGCACTCCCAGGCGTAGCTATGTATATCGCTCATAAACCTGGCATGACAAACCGAGCCAATAATATAACTGAACACTCACCGCGTGGGAATCGGTGATCCGGCAGATGAGGGAGGCAGGCCCGCGGAATCGGCACCTCAGCCAGGCGCTCATGTCGAAGCGGGTCGATCGATCGTGCTCGCTGTGGTAGCTCGTCGCCGTCACGGCCGTCGAGTTTACGCAGAAGCGGTAGCTCGCCTCGCTGCCAATGCCGCCGCCCTGAGGCCAGCCAGCCTCCCGTAGATGCGCCGCTACGAGGATACACACATATATACATACGTATAAGTAGACGAGGAAGAAGTAAGGGTAGAGAAAGACGATAGGGTGTGCGTGTGATTAGTTGATAGATGTATATGTATGATGACCGCGAGTGAGAGAGATGGATATTGCATAGAGGGGGATAGTGTATTAATTGAGCCGGTGACGCTTGGTCCGAGAGTACGTGTGTGCGCAGTATGCTGTGCCGTGCTGGTAATCAATATCGCAATGAAATTTGATTACCGCCGGAGGGGGTGCCTGAGTGGCTGTGAGATGGATGTGTGTGTGTGTGGGTGGGTGGGTAGTGGTCGCGAGAGTTGCGACGGTTCCTCAGGATGGTTATTTTATAGCTGTGCTTTGTTTTTTGTATTCTCAGAGTATGGGACAAATATGAATATTTTATGAAATGGTTCGGCCCTCGCACCGTAGCTATATACACGGCCCACATATGTTGTCCAATATATAAACATGGAGTTTCTTTTTTTACGTGGTTTAAGTTTTGGGGGGTTTTTGTAGTTGCGAATGCGGGGTGAAATTTCGTCGGTATATTTGCTTCGCGATGTGTTCGTAATGCTTGGAGAGCAAATTTCACGCTGCGGAGTTCAAATATGTTCCGACGGTTTGTTACTGCAGAGGAGCGTGAACGTTGGTGGAAATGGGGTTGGAATTATGGAAAATACATGGTAAATTAACGGTAAGTAAATAGGATTGTTGGCATAAAATGTCTGTAAAATAGAATTGATAATTTGGGAAAAAATCAGACTAATCAATTTCATTTCACCGTAGTTTAGCAACTAAATTCACGATCGATTTGATGTAATATCAAATTTTTACGGTTAGACTGAGGGTTGGTTTTGCTACAGACAGACGAAGTTTCCAATTCCTCCCTTCTGTTATAAGCCGCAAAACTAATCGTAGCTAACGGGTTGGTTGCTTAATGAAATGATGTGTTTTTGCGTAACGATAAGAATAAACTTTATTTTGTGTATAAAGTCTGTTATAAATATGTTATGCAACACTAAACTTGTTGTGTTTAAATGATTTGCATGGCGGTGTCTACACCAAATAAGTTGAATTAATGAATATATAAATTCGGGTGTGTACATCTTGTGGGAAGTGCGACGTGTACACCGCGGCTGCTCAAACGAATCCGTGTATCTTTTCATCCTTTTTGTCAGTTGGAATATGGGAAGGCAAGGAATATGTGAAATGTTGCATTTTCATTGGTTGCTGTGGCTCTCAGCAAAGTCTTTGTTTATAGAGAGAAATGTTTGGGCCGAGCGCAGAAGTGTGTAAATTGATGGACACTCAACGAGTCTAGTGAAAAGTCTGTCTTATTAATATTTTGTATATTTAAAGGACCAATCAAGAGGTTTGTTGTTTGTCTCTATTCGTCTGTTATTTTTGTTACATATGATGTTTTTATCTTTTACAAAATGTACGTTTTCAAACTCTTGCTTTGTGTGATGGCTAGGATTTAAAGTAATAGATTTATCAAAAACAATAAGTTTACTATTTAATCAAAACCTATGCTATAATAAAATCAAGAAAAAATTTAACTAAAAGTCCTCTCTTAAACCACTATACGGACCAAAGTATCATTAAAAAAGAACCCTAGAAACTTTAAAAACAATCATTCATCACCACCACTTCGACAGTTGAAGCCGCCACTCCCAACTCGCTTGCAATATATACCACCGCGCGTCACTCACACCCCGCGGATCAAAAATTCCAAATTAATTCACCCTCGAAACTCCAAACTCTCCCGCAACTCCTCTCCTGTCTCACGACACGCGCGACCTCCTTTATATAATATACACCTCCTCCCAATATCATCCCTCCCCGGAAACCCAGTTTTCCTTAACGCAAATACCCGCAAAACTCGATTACTCGAGCGTCCGGCGAAAAATCATCCTATATACAACACGTCCCGTATAACCTACCCGGCCGACGCGTTTTCGCTCGAGCGATTAGCGCGTTAGAATTAGCCGGGACGCCGGCGTGTACGTGAGCGGAAATGGTTTCGGGGGAGGTGGGCTTTCTTTGAATGCGGGATTAGGAGGGACGGATGGACGGGCGAAACGGGGGATTTTCTTGTACACGCGCCGATCTATATATATGTAGCTCTGTGTGTGTGTCTGTGTGTGAGGAGGAAGAGAGAGAGAGAGAGAGAGAGGCGTAGGCTTGTATGCGGGCTCGGATTTAACTAGTTTCGCCGGAGAAATTAAGGTGCTGCGGGCGCGTGCAGGGATCGAGTTGATGAGATGGTTTTTTGTTGCTCTTGGTGAAGACGGTGCGGTGTGAAAGGTTGTATTGGATTTTTAGTGATATTTCTGGATAGCGTAGGGAATGTTTTAATAGGTGATGAATCTTGGTTTCGGGAAATATAAGATGAATGAATGATTTTGGATCAGATGTTCATATAGTTGTAAAGTAAGAGGTGAAAAGTTTCCAATACTTCTTAGTGATTGAAAAATATTGGGTTACATATACTTTTCATTTTTCGTCAGTTTGTTTTTATGAATGATTACTCATGAAACGTTTATGAACTCAAAATGTTCAATTTATACATAATTTTCAACAGTAACTTCGTAAGATAAATAATCATCTTTATTAACGTAACTACGTAAATTCTTGTTAAACTAAACTTTTGGATTATAGGTATGATTTCTTTTTTTCATTCAAAGGGCTAAAGATCGCGTGACCCATTCATTTGCCAGCCTCAAACACTCACTCACTAGTGCCAGTAACCCCGCGCAAAAGAAAGATTAAGAGTAATGCAAATTTCACACCTCGAATAATTTTGATGAATCATTGCTTCGTTCTTCAATCTTTACACGTAGCCTTTAACCAATTTAATTTATTTAATGGAGTGCAATAATAGCCCTAAATCCGCGTAACATTGCGAAACAACGAGCTACATCGGTAGTTATAATATAATATGCGTAGATTAAAATTAAATAACTGTGTGAGCGGGAAAAAGAATCGGCGCATTATTACCTTGTATTCGCGTTACACCCGATATTTACCGCGCACTCGATTAAGACTGAATGAGTAAATTTAATTTACAAATCGATTTGAAATTCACCGCCGACGCAACTTCACTTTTCACCGGCGATTATACGCGCGCGGCGGATATAATTTCATTGTTGAGCGAGGTGTACCACTGAAATAACTCCGCGCGCGCGCGCGCGCACAGTTGCGAATTTGATTTAACCCTCGCTATGCGTTCTCTCTGCGGAATGTGCACCACTACTATTGTCCGTACATATCTCTTTGTGGTATTTTCGCGCGACAAATATACGGGAAATTCCTGAAATAAATATAGTTATTTCACAATAAAATGATGAAAAATTCAAAATAAATCGCTTATTCAATAGACCAGTTATTCGAAAAATATATCTGCTAAATGTTATTTGCTTTTTTTTAATCAAATTATTGAATGAGCGAAAAATTGAATGCCCGTAAAATAGAGCGCGATCAGTCGACTGAGTATATTATATTACACGCAATCCAATGCGCTCAATTCGTTTCATTCACATCTCTCTGATCAAATGCCATTCTTATAAAACACACTCGATGTTGTACAATTCTTTTTATTTTTATCAAACTCGTCCCTGTAATCCGTCGCAAAATTAAAAAATATATTCGCCCGTTATTTAATTGATATTCCAGCGCGTCCCTCTCACCCTCTCCTAAGTCTATGAAATTTTTCAATTAAAATGCATACATACACACACACACAGTACCGCGAGTTGCGCGCAGATTGTTAATCCCCTCCCGCTCGCGAAAGCTCCGGCCCTCGCGCATCTGAATTGAATAAAAGTAGCGGCGCAGCAGCTCTCCTCCCCCCCACAGGCTTTTTTTTTTATTAAAACGCTCGTGCAATTGACAAATCGGTAAATGGAGCCTGAATAATCAAACGATATATAAAAATGAAAGGGATTCCACGAAATATTCGCTGCACGATACAGCTGCGTTTATTATATTATTTCCACGTGAATATCGAAACCTTGCAATAATATAATATACTTACACACCTCGTAAAAAAATAAACACGCTGATGCAAAGAAAAAACGCNNNTAATCCCTCCAACGCAGCCACTATTCATTACCACGCTTGCATCTCCTTTTCACTCTCTCGCCTTTCTTCCCGCACAATCCGACACTCTGGCCACTTCCGGCGGAATCCTCTCTCCGCGCGCATTGCACTGTATCCCCGCGCGCGCGTAAGTACACATACACGTAAACATCAACACAGCAGTAGTCGCCGTCGTCGTCGGGTTGACCTGGTTAAAGACTCGTGTCACAGACCGAGAGTGCGCGTATATATATATACACACGTACATGTGTGTGTACACACGTGCGCTCTATAATTGAGCCATAATGGCCGCGAATCGTGTGCACACACGTGTACGTGTATGTATAGATACGTATGTGTAAGTATGTATATATGGATGGTATACGGAGGTCGCAGGGCCAAGTGAAAAGGAAGGAAGGAAGAGAAAGAGAAGAAGACACATCACGTGCGCGCCGCGGGCGAAGCTTCTGCAGCGACTGGTTAGCCGAGAGAGAGAGAGAGAGAGAGAAAGGTTTGTTTACGCTGCACACGCGTGTGTGTATGTATGCGGTATCTCTCTGGATCCGGTGCAACAGCTGATGTGCTGCTGCTGCGTTGTCGTGTTCTCTTGCGGTAACAATGGAGCAGAGATTTTCCGCGCGGGTCAGCGGTGCTTCGATGTTTCGAAAATATGTCCTTATATACAGAGAGATAGAGGGAAAATTGGCGTTATTCTACTGCGCGCGTGGATATACTTGATACCAACAAGAACTGGTTACATGGGATATAGTAACGCATTGGTGCAATGAGAGACGTTCTTTTGTGCTGCGGGGCGCAAGGCTGAGTTCATCGTTTAGTTGGGTCGCCGGGTCAATGTTATGATGTGAGGACTGTTTTGTTGAGGTACGTTTTGTGTTAAAAGATTTTTTTCATAAGCTGGTGGATTATTGAGATATGATTTTGAGGAGTGTAGAAAGCATGGGAATGAAAGATAGCGGAAATTATTAGAAGTAAAGTTCAATATTATAAGTTTTTTTGGTTGGTTTTGGCATATGTACAAATGAAAACCTGCACATGACTATTTGTTGATTAGCAAACGATGTTTCTCATTCTCATAGTATATAAGAATTTCATTAGAATCACAGTGAAATACTATACTTATCCCATCGCCATGTAACTTTCAAATGCCACTGTATCTCAAAACTACATCACTTGCACCAACGAAGTAACCAGACCACTTTCCAAAAATAACCACTACCAACCCTCCCGAAATACACAAACACTCAGACACAGGCATCTTTAAAATATACAAATACCGACCCAAAAAGAACGGCACTAGAATGACAATCATCCTGCGGCTGGTGTCTGCCCTCCTGCGATGCAATCGCCGGTCGCTCCTCTCGTCTTCTGCGTTCTTTCGGACGCGCTACCGCGAGCTCCCACCGCTCTCGCTTCCATTATATATACACGCACATGCAACCACAATTGCGCCGCCGCCCGTTAAAACACACACACACACACACTCACAAGTGATTTAACCCTCTCCCCATCGTCAGTCGTGCAAGGTCGCGTACGCCTAGATCCATAATTCAAGCGCCGCGTGCGAGCTACTCTCGCGTGTGTGCATGCGGACATATTGCGTATATATATCTGTCTGTCTTTTCTTCTCGACAGCGCGGGGGGGCTTTCCCGGATTTTCGCGTCCGTCGCTCGCGGAGATTAGGCGCGCTGTCCGGTTTTACGGAATGCGGTCGCGCAGGCGTTGAAATTCGGGGCTGACGGATTTAAGGCGCGAGGGGATTGTATACGAGGCGCGACGCCACTGTCATGGTTTTATCTGTGGGCCGGGCTTAAAAAGCTGTGGTTGGCGACGGGATTTGGTTGTTTGTTGCCGGCTGGTCGTTGATTAGTGGCTGAATAGACGTATTTCGTTATCAGAAGGATAAATTATTGTTTTGAAGAGTTGGCGATTTTTTCATTGTTTACGCGGCTCTATACTGATGTGTCATTTGAATATTACACGAGCCTTAAAAATAAAGAGTAGGGGTAATATTGATACAGTTTCATTATTATTTTGTCGTATCATTTTGATAAAAATAGTGAAAATGCGTCAATTTTGACTCGATTTCGGCAGAGGCGCACTGGATTGTTGTTATAAGAGTAAAATCTGTTTGCAGGATCTTTGTATTCTTAATATGGCTTTGAAATGTAGCAGAAGAAATAAATAATTATACACAATCACTTTTAATAAACCATTTTATTCCAAAGTTCTCTAATGTATTTTCTTAATCACCGTATAAAAAATCTAACTCTTCGCAACGCATTTCATTTGTCTTTTTTCTATTTTTTTTTTTATAAATCGTATTGTAATCATTTATACCACCATATAGAGTTTTTAATAATTTGTAATAATCATTTCGTAACATATTGGTATGGGGTATCGATTTGTTGTCAATGTTTGTACAGATTTTTTAAGTTATTTTGTTGTTGTCATATTTATAGTTTTAGATAAAGAGAAAGAGGTACTTTTTATCGGCAAAGGGAATTACTTTTAATAAACGTCAAGAACGGAATTTACTCGTGTAAATACCACAAAAGTTTTCATCTTAAAAATGTAATTACTTTGGTAATTTTTAGTCGGCAGTACTGAAAACAAAGAACATTTTTTTTTTATTAATTTCTCGAGGTACGTAGATTATAAATTTAATTAATATTAAATATTAATATTAATATTGATATTTTTTTAATTTTACCAACTTAATTTAAACTTTTCAGCTCTTTACCTCGACGGGTTAACGAAAAAGAAATCCCCTTTTTCATAAAAATACCACTTTTCTCATCCCACTATTGAATTGGACTTGAACGCATAAATAATTCAACTGCCGCTCAACCACTCAAAAGCAAAGCCAAAAAGCAAAAATAGCTTATAGAGGGACAGGGGCGGGCAGCAGCGATCCGAAAAGGTTAAAAAGACATATAATTAGCGCGATCTCATCGCGAGCTTTTAAAAAGTTAAGTCCGCGCGCGCACTTAACTCCTCTGCACAGTGCGAGGCCACGTCGCATCAAGCCGCCCCCCATCCCGCGAACAAATGCACTGTGTTACCGCGGCTTTGAAATATAGCGCGCTTGCGCGCTCCTCGAGTATAATAATCAAATGCATTTTACGAACTTTATATTCCGGCTTGTTAGCGGTATTAGCAAAGTTAAATGTGTATACGTCGCGTTACGGTAGAGTGCGCGCGTGATATTATATACGAACTATATATTCGCGTCTTTTATCGCTGTCCAGTCGATAATTGTAACGCGCCCGCGCGCGATGCTCCTGCGCGTGTAGATATTAAAGATAAAAGCTCGTATCGTTCGTTTATCACGAGCTATATAAAGCTACGTCGACTTTGTTAAACGCATTTTCTTTTGTCTTTTTATTCT